>JAECUM010037596.1:0-34094 GCA_016617855.1 Megalonaias nervosa
AGGTGCATTTGATGTACTAATAGTATTTGGAGGATTGAAATTTACAGGGAATAAGACAGCAGACACGTCTACTCATTTTTGTTAATGATTCCACCAAATATAGTTTATTTGATAGCAAAAACGTCGTATCTGATCTACATGCATATGCGACATATTGACATTTGTTTACAACGATCATTTATTTATGAAGATATCAAATGATTTTGCCCAAAAATGCGGCTATTCACTTAGTCCAACTCAATACGTCTCGACTTGTAGAATATAGACGTGTTGGTATAAATAATTAGATTTTTCTGAACAGTGTCCTAATATCGTGATTCGTCGCAAATCTTGAACTCCAAAAGTTGATTGTGACGGAATGTAAACAAGTCATTCCAACATAAGAATTGTGACCATTCTCTCAATAAGTAAAATTAATATTAATTTCCAATGTAAAACGATTCTGAAGGTCCAAAACCTATCCACGAATAGTTTTTACGTTTGAGTTACCTATCTGCGATCTGGCTGGAATTCAGTACTGATCATCTAAAGGTCATTACATAAACAGTATCTTCCAGGACTTTTGGGGGTGGGGGTGGGGAGAGCATCGTAGGAATCTTAAAGTAAATACAAATGGAATGGATGTTTTCAGAAAGATTGCTTCCATCAAAACCTTTCAAAAACGAAAAGGAGTTTGAAGGGATTATTACTAGGTTTAACATGGAATTAGTATCTGGTTACGGATACAACGTAAGCGTGTTGTGTTCGTTATTGAACTCCTTTTTTCTTTCGAATGGACCATGATTGGTATAATGAAACGGTGAGAGGTTTTATGAAAGAAACATGAGTGACAGAGCTTTACCTGCTAATAAACCACCTATGTGAGCTGCTACCCCGATTTTTTCCCCTTCCGGGTCAGTATACCGTTTGTACATGGCATATCCAGTATCTCCACCCACTATAATTTAAATTGAAAGGGGGAATAGAATCAAACTTTATATGTAGAAGAAAAAAAATGCATGTATGCATATATGTTTCTACGTGTGTGTTTATGTATGTGTCCATTTATATACACGTGTATAAATGCTAAGTTACTCAGAAGGCAGCGATAAAATGAATGAGAATATTTCATTATCGTTCTAATGTTAAATGGACAACGTTTGTATATACATCCTCAAGCCTGATGCATTTATAATTGCACATTTAAGAGTATACAAAGCATTGCTGATCGTAGTCAGAATCCTGGTCCATGTAAGCAAATTTTTGTGTATATGAGAGAGAGAGAGAGAGAGAGAGAGAGAGAGAGAGAGAGAGAGAGAGAGAGAGAGAGAGAGAGAGATTACCTATAAAAAGAATTATGATAACTCTCATGGGAGCTGACAGGAAAAATCGGAACGGATTCCCTTCCTTGCATTCATGGTTCATTTCCTTCCAGTTCTAGAAAGAAATGTAAATCTTGTGACGAAAAAGACAAAACCAGCACAAAAACTGCATGAGTTAAATTCAAGCTACAAACTAAACCAGTGTATTCGTGTGAAAATGTGGCTCAATATAAGAGAATATCTACATTTTTTAAGTAGATATAGGGGAATATTTAATTAGTGAAGAATACACATTATACTGTATCGTCACAAGTGACGTCAAGAGTGAAATATTTCCTTATATCTAAGAAAAAAGTAAATTTTCTGTTTATTATATATTTTTGAAAGTAGAAGCAGTCTATTTGCCTTCGAAGTTTGTTTTCATTCTGTGCCAATGTGATTAATGGCTGTATTACTACATCGATAAAAATTTAAGTAATTTCACAATAATTTAGGACAGTGACTTATTTTAAAACAAACTTGTCTTCTACATATAATGGTTCAAACCGTGTTTCTTCTTTCCCAAATTATTTACTATTTTCTTATGAAAGTGAAGTTATTATTTATTTTTCGTTAATATTTTTTTTAATGCTCGGATTAACAGACCTACAGTGGATATTGTTGATGCAGTGGTAAACTTTTAGACGTGATGCAAGTGGCCTTGGCAGGCTTACAGTCAAGTTCTGTATTAGAAACTCCACCCACATTTCGAGCATCATTTAATTTCAGTTTGCAATCAACACTCATCCATCCCCGATTCCTCCCTTGCTTTCAAACATGATAATGTGTGTGATGAAAGTTAAAATCGTTAATTAAACAATGCTAGTATTACATTTAGTCAAGAATATTTATCTAAAAGTTTGTAAGGTTCGTCGTAAAGTGCTACTTGTACTGAATTTCGAATAGAAACAGTCATTGGCAATTTGTACTTCGTGCGAAAACTATTTTAAATAAGTTATTACTTGAACAATACTTTCTGTTGTTTGAAGTTAGATTTTAGACATGTTTTATGGCACCTTCTCATTACTTGCAAATATTACCTGACATGATATATTTTAAGACTTGTTAATTCTGATTTTTTTTGGGGGGGGGGGAGGGGAGAAGAACATGAATTATGCCTATATATGGAAATACAAGTTTGAAATATCTTATTTCAATGTTATCGTGTAAAGGTGTGGTTAAATAAAAGGATTTAATCTCAGTGTAATTGTGTAAAGGTGCGGTTAATACAACGATCTTATCCCAGCGTATTCGTTGTGTCAAGGTGCGGATAATACAACGATGTTGTTCCTGTTTATTCGTGTCAAAGTGCGGGTTGATACAACGATTTAATCTCAGTGTAATCGTGTCAAGGTGCGGTTAAATACAGTGATCCTATTCCACTGTATTTGTGTCAAGGTGTGGTTAATACAAGTAATTTATTCCAGTGTATTTGTGTCAAGGTGCGTTTAAATAAAGTGACCTTATCCCAGTGTATTCGTATCAAGGTGCGGTTAAATAAAGTGATCTTATCCCAGTGTATTCGTGTCCAGGTGCAGTTAAATAAATTGACCTTATTCCAATATATTTGTGTAAATCTATGTTTATATATGAGTATACACACCGTAGCATGCATTTGTCTTCCTTTTGCGTAATGAAGGTCATGTTATCTCCGGTTTTTATTTTGAATCTCTTTTATTTACTTGATGAACTAAAACCTAGCAATCGTAATAATATTTACCACGATAACAGAGGCCAGATGCCCGCCAATTAAAGCATAACATCCGCCGCTGGCCCCAACCAACAATGCCCAGTGGTCAGTCAAGGAGTGGGCCAGGGAGCCTGCAAAAAAGCATGTTGATGATACAATGCTGAGGTGTTGCAAAATTGATCGATTCATAATGAAAGGATTTGTCATTTTGTGAAAATACTCAAGAGGCCTGACAGAACTCAAGTTTTAAACATGAAACATAATGATGAAACACATGACGTGGGATATACATAGTAATGATCTCTGTTGTGTAATGTTAACGGTTATGTATAAACAATTTCTTTAAATAAAATAAACAAATATAGCTTAATTGTAACATTTTCTTCATGCGCTTAGATATATCTGGGATGAAATTATCATACTTCTTATGCACGACTTTCTTTCGTTTCATTGGTTCCTTGCAAACGGACGCTGGCACCGTTTTAAAACTCAGAATTAGACGACTATTTTTCCAGTTAGCTTCTTAATTAATGTTGCGTATACACGACTTTCTTTCCTTTCAATGGTCCGCTGCAAACGGACACCGGCACTGTTTTAAAAATCAGAATTAAACGATTCTTTTTCCAGTTAGTTTAATAATTAATTTTGCTTACTAAATTGCCAAGGGCAACGGCCTATTCTTTTCTGGAGAGGCTCGAGTTCGTTGACAGTTATTGAAAACCATAACTCCGTTCACTGTTAATGATATCTCCAACAGTTATCGCGTTACAATAGTCACATTGATATATCGTATCTCAAGGCTGTCTCTTCCCGTGAATATAAGACGTGTAAGTTCAGCACACAATTTTACACAGAAAAGACTTGCATATATGTTGGACAGAGGGGGCAATAATAAATGACCTTCATACATATCTCACCTGCTGTGATGCCTATGAAGTAGATCGCCATCACTCTAAGACCCTTATGTACAATCTCTAGAGGAAGGCCAAAGATCAGATGAATCACTAGATTGTTAATCAAGTGAATGTATCTGGAAAAAAATATAAGGGGCACATCAAATATAATAAAACATGGTTATATTATTTATGCCACATGTCACATTGTATCGTGTATCACCTGACTGAAAATTCAATGCAATCTGATACCTCGATGAACATACAAGAAAGCATTCTTGTTACAAAATAAGCTTGCCTATATAAAATGAACAGATCATACATATCAAATTTCATACTACTGAAATTACAACAAATTGACCACAGAGTTCTTAAAAATGTTAAAATGGACGCCATATAGGGTACTTAATTCCACACAATAACTCTGTTATTAGCTTAACGAAACACACAAAGACCAGAGACCTTTTGGTGCCATGCTTTTATCACACGTGACTTTCGAAAGTCAACGTATTGCGTTCACACAGCGACTATGTCACGCACTCGTTGTGTCAGCCGTACAATGCAACTTTTTGATATGTTGTGTTATGTTACCTTTTCCTTGCGAATATTTTATACCATTTTCCTAATCTACGGGATTATGTGTTTTATTTCTATTTATTTTTATCGCAGAGTGCAATTGATCTGTTGTTTTCTTTATTAAGTAATGACAGCTGCAGGTAACGAGGTGGTCCACATTATATAGAACGTTTTTTCTTTTACCTCCGTAAATAAATGAACGACAAACCTTGCAATATATAAAATAGCTCTACATGCCTAGACAAAGGATCCAAAGTTACTATAAAAATAATTTATATAAGCTTTTACTTATACCAACATTCAAATAGGACGGTAATACGAGCTAGTTTCACTGAACCACACTTTGGCCTTGCCGTATTCTCGTAGCTACAAGCAAATCCAATGTATGTACCTTTACGAAGAAATTTAATGCATATTAACAGTACATAGTAAATTTAACACCCTGTTCATTATACCTCTATGTTCGCATCTGATGCGGGAGGTAGAGGGTTCGAACCCCGACCGAGTTATACGAAAGACTTATAAACGCGGTACTAGCAGCTGCCTCGCTTGGCGTTCAGCATTAAGAGGTCAGTGTTAGGACTGGTCGGCCTGGTGTCAGGACAACGTGACTGGGCGGGAAATGATACTATATGTCTGCGGCATGGCGACCTGGTGCTAAACATCACTATAAACTGCCACACTGCAGACATCGTAGCCATTTTGAACTCTGCAATAGATTCATTGGTACTTATGCGTGGGGTAATGCGATCAGGCTTAATAGGGTGAGTTGGTGTGATTTAAAAAGCCAGATATGTATCGAAACAATAAGTGGAAATCTACATTAATTACTTTTAAAAAAGTAACAATCGAATGTGCTGGTACAATCTCTGTATCGCTGGTGTGTTCCGGACAGATGTGTATTCAGCAAAATTGCACATTTTAATGAACGGGTCACATTAGAACAACAAATCGTCCATCAGAATCAAAACATTTGGTGGGGGTGTGGTGGGCTAATTAATCGAACTAATCAAGCAGGACAACACTGCGTGTGGGGATTTGATTTGGTTTATTTTATCATATTTCACATATAATCAGATTTCTTTACACGTGCAGGTCGTGCAGTTTATTCCCCATTGGTCGGGGAAGGCGGACATTTAGATAACCCTTTATAATTGTGTACGAAGTTAAATCACCCGTAGCATCAACAGGGGATGAAAAATAGTCGAGTTTGGCGGCCTCATACAAAGCAGTGTTAAATATATTCAATTCTAAGAAATCATCTAAAAGCTAATATATTCAAATTCTTGTCTTCTTGCGCAGTTTATGTTTTCACCGACTAAAATGGTCATACCGCAACCAACCTGGCTAATATCCTCCAGAAACGTTCTGAAGCCCCCACCCCCAGTGTTTTGTCAGAAACCTTATAATCAAGCTGAGATTCAGTAACGCAAATTATATTTAATTCGTATAGTTGAGATGCGGGTTCGTCAACGCTATTTACAATACTTTTAACATTTAGATGAAATATTGAGACATTATTTGTTTTAAAGGTTGGATCAAGATTAAAACGATGATTTCTAGTTTTCTCAAAAGGATTATGGTAATTATTTGATTATACATATATATATATATATATATATATATATATATATATATATATATATATATATATATATATATATATATATATATATATATATATATATATATATATAGTTTTGTATTTTCGGAAGACTTTAACAGAACTTGAATTGCTGAAAGAATACACAGGAAGATATGGAAATGGATATGAAAGAGTTGAGAAAGAAGAATGTAAGTGACGATTGCAGGATGTGTTTTCGGATGGAACAGTCCAAATACATACCACACACTGACTTAAAAGTGTTCTACTAAGTGCAAGGAAGTTTCTATAGCAATCAAGAAGCCAAACATGTATTGCAGAGTTTCGGCAGAAAGATTGTTAAATAGTTTAGTATTGGTCATACGAAACACAAGATGGAAAAAGTAGAAGCTGAAAGGGGAAGGAAAAGGAGATGAGCTATAAATATTGTACACCACAAAATGGAAAAAAACCCCAACTCTACATTAGTTGGATGTTACTAAGTTTCGTGTAGAAAAAAGCTTTTTATAAAGAGAAAAATAATAGTAATAGCTAGTATTTGGGTAGGAATGTTATAGATAGATAGATAGATAGATAGATAGATAGTGTTTGACTATACTCATCAATCACTTTATAATTTTTAACGTGGTTGTCGCAAATGGGTCGCAAACAGTGTCATGCTATTCGCGTGAATAATCAAGACGGAATCTCTACATTAACATGATTGTCATAGTTGCGTGGACGAATCTATTTTTTTTCAGACAGCAGGAGTTATGTAATTCATAGCCTCGATATGCTCTGAATAATTTCGTCAATTTCCACTACGTAGAGCGTTACGTCCCTTTGAACCGATGTGCGTAAGAGTTACGCCGCTTGCCCATAAATTGCAAATATTGGACGATACAGTTCTACCTTCGATGTATATCACCGAAAATAGACTTTCCAGAAACTGAAAAAGGCAGCAAACTCATTGCTACGTACGAAACTAGTTTGGTTCGAAACACGAAGTAGATGATAGTGTTAGGAATCGCCTGGCGACAATCATGTTTAGAAATCATGTATGTATGAATGATTAAATTTGTTGTTTTTTTTATATCCTTGATGCTTTTCGTTTTTAAAATCACACGGAGGGTACACACTGCTGTGATGATAGGTGAATACCATAGCCTAAGCACTTTCGACGCTGATTGAGTCTTTACAAAGACAAACTTATGAAACAGAGACAAACAATAAATACCAAGGAAACGTTGAATTTACTAAACTTTATATGATTATGGATGATAGAAGTATCGTTTCAAAATTGTGGATATCGCGCCTTATTTATTTGAACTCCGATGATAAAACGGAATTCTATATGGTTTTGACCTTCAAACAAAGTAGCAAAACGCGCCATCGATTTCGTAGTATAAAGTAATTTAACTGTTGATTATTTTCCGGATAATTCTTAGATTATATAAAGATATATATATATAGCAGGAGAGTATATATATATATATATATATATATATATATATATATATATATATATATATATATATATATATATATATATATAAAGACAGCCATGCGTGTCTAGGCTCGTTCAAAAGTAACAAAGAAAAGAGTGAAGCCAACATGCTTTGTAAATTAACAAAAATAATTTATTTCCCTAGAAAACAAGGTAAAATTATGAAAAAGTGTGTGTGTGTGTGTGTGATTTAGATTTAGACTTTTAACGTAGCTTTAACAATTTTTCAGTCATATCGCTACGATGTCTGCAGTGTGGCAGTTTATAGTGATGTATAGCACTGGGGCATCATGCCGCAGACATGTAGCATGATGTCCCACCCAGCCATATTATCCTGACACCAGTCCTAACACTAACCTCTTAATGCTGAACGCCAAGCGAGGCAGCTGTTAGTACCATTTTTGTAAGTCTTTGCTATGACTCGGCCGGGGATCGAACCCACGACCTCCCGCATCCGAGGCGGACGCTCTAACCACTAGACCACCGGAGCGGTTCGTATGAAAAAGAACTTACGGTTTGTGAATCTAATCTAAAAATTAATCCTAGAATTTAAAAATATAAGTCCTATCACTAAAAAGTTCTAAATGAATCAAAGTTCAAATCCCGATGAAGTTCCAATATGGAAGGCGATGACGTGTTCTATATCCTGTTTTGTGCTGTTGTGACAACAGTTCCTTGTTTGAATTTGATGAATCAAGAATAATATTCCGGCTTTAGAATTCCGAATAATTTCCAATAAATGTCTTTGTCCAAGAACTTTGATGAAGAAGATGAAATCTCCAGGGAAAATGAATTATTTTAAATAATAATAAAAAAAAAACTCAATTCAACTGGCAACAACAAGAATACCTTTGGGCCTGAAGGTATGATTTACGACTGACTAAAATCACTATGAGATATGAGTATTAAATCCAACTAAAAACGCAATTTTAGATCACGTGATGGGGTCACGTGGTCACTTAGTTCAAATGGCGCAGTAAGACCACAGGCCGGCTGACACGAACGCCATGGACAATTTGATTCTACTGAACGAATCTATAAGATTGAATAAAAATAAAAAAAGTTGTTTACAACAGAGCTGACTCGCAAGCCAAATATGACCTTGATTACGACCAATGATTTTCACTCTACGACAGAAATAAAAAAAGTTGTTTACCAATTCTGAATCAAGGTCAGGAACTAGGTCAGCTAAAAATACAATGTAGCAATATGGGTTATTTACCAGGCCTGAACAAAATTTTCTGGAAAAAAATGTCAAATCTAGCGAATAAAGTTATCATTACAATAACATGTAATGAGATAAAATAAAATAAAAAGAAATTTAAAACTAGCACACAAGTAATTAGATTACATATACGTAACACTTCCCCTCATAAAGATAAAGAAAGATTTATAAAATCAAGCTTTTTTTTACCATATGTTAATTATACATGAGGTAAAAAAAATGCATAAGAAGAACTCTTATGAATTATACAAAGTGTACATGAAATAATATTTCTATACACGGGAAAGTGCATCTGCAATTAAATTGTCTTTTCCCTTGATGTGCCTGATGTCAAGATTATATTCCTGTAACAACAAACTCCACCTTAATAATCTTTGATTTTTATTTTTCATCTTGCCGATGAAAGTAAGGGGATTGTGATCACTAAACACAATAATCGGAGAGGGAGCTGAACTAATGTGAACATCAAAATGTTGTAATGTCAATATTAAAACCAAACATTCCTTCTCGATTGCTGAGTAATTTCTTTCGTACTTATTTAATTTCTTAGAGAAATAGCACACTAGATGATCAACACCATTTCTATCTTCTTGAATCAATACTGCTCCAACCCCAACATCACTTGCATCAACAGTTAGTTTAAAAGATTGAACGTAATTTGGAGCTGTAAAAGCTGGTGCACTTTTAAGTATGGCCTTTAACTTGTCAAAAGCATCCTGACATTTTTCAGTTCAAAGAAACTTGTTTTTCTTGCTCAATAAATTTGTCAGGGGTTCAGCAATATTAGAAAAATTAGAACAAAATTTCAGATAGTAACCAGCCCTACCTAAAAATTGCATCAGTTGCTTTTTACTGACAGGCACGTGGGATTCAGAGATAGCCTTGACCATATATAAATTCCGACAGGTTTAATCATGCAAATGAAGCTAGAAATATGTCACAAGATTCTGTTCAAAACGCTTAATAAATATTAGCTTTACTTTCAGACTGCTTCTTATACTAACTCTCCCGGCCGTGACTGACTGACCCCCCCCCCAAAAAAAAAATCCTGACCCCCCGTGCAAAAAATCCTGAGGGCGCCCATGGTCTTGACCTTAGCATCTATATGTTTAACTTGTCCATGTCCAACAATATGTCCCAGAAATGTTACACAAGCACGGCAGAACTCACTTTTGGATAAATTGATTGTCAAACTTGCATCAGTGATTCTATCAAAGAATTTCCGAATTGTTGTTAGATGTTCTTTCCAGGTGTCGTTGTAGATGACGACATCATCGATGTAAGCATCACATTATCCAGACCAGAGGTAATCATATTCATCAAACGTTGCAATGTACTTGGCGAACCCTTGATGTCAAACGTCATCACTTTATATTAATAAAGTCCACCTGGAGTCACGAATGGCGAAATTTCTTTTGCTCTTTCCGTTAGTGGAATTTGCCAAAATCCTTTCAGAAGGTCGAATTTGGTGACATGCTTGGCATTTCCAATTTTATCAATGCAGTCGTCGATTCTTGGTAATGGAAATGAATCTGTTTTAGTCACACTGTTCACCTTCCTATAATCAGTGCACATACGGAAAGTTTTAACTGGTTTCGGAACAAGTATACATGGTGAACTGCAGTAACTTTTACTGGGCTCTATGAAATCATTCTCCAGCATATACTGAATTTCCTTTTTCAAGTATTCATGTTTGAGAGGGTTTACCCTGTATGGGTGTTGTTTCACAGGTTTGGAATTTACAATTTCAACGGCATGAATATTTTTTTTTTGGTCCTCGTAGGAACATCTGGAAATAAGTGCCCATATTAAAATAATAACTGTTTAAGTTCATTCCTTTCTTGTCGTTGCAAATGTAAAAGTTTCTGGTCGAGATTATTCATAATTTCCGAATTCCGAAGATTTGTCGCTCCAAAATCAGTAGTGTCCGATTGAATTCCTCCACTTCAATCCTCAGTGAATGGGACAGGTACAACTAAATTAATTGCATGATTTACCTGGCTATCTCTCTCAATATACTCCTTTAACATGTTAATGTGGCAAAGTTGTTTTTGTTTTCGCCTCCCAGGAGTATTTATGATATAATTTAAATCATTTACTTTCTTTTCAACCGTGTACGGACCATAATACTTGGCCTGAAGAGGATTTTGTGGAATGGGCAAGAGAGCCAGAACTCTATCACCAGGCTGAAAACTCCTTTCCTTTGAATTTTTATCATACCTTAATTTCATTTTTGACTGAGTAGAGTGCAGATTCGCTCTTGCGACCTCACAAGCCTTTGACAACTTATACTTAAAATTAGAAACATAATCGAGAAGATTAAGTTCAGTATCTTCATTAGAAAGAAATTTCTCTTTCAACAACTTCAATGGTCCACGCACAGTGTGTCCGAAAACTAGTTCAAAGGGACTGAACCCTAAAGATTCTTGAACTGACTCCCTAACAGCAAACAACAGTAAATGAATGCTTTCATCCCAATCTTTACCCGTATCAAAACAATTTGATCGAATCATATTCTTCAAATCTGATGAAATCGTTCTAAAGCCCCTTGGCTCTCAGGGTGATAGGCAGAAAATTTGAATTGTTGAATGCCTAATTCATACATAACTTGCTGGAAAATTCCAGGCATAAAATTTGACCCTTGATCCGACTGGACAGATTTGGGAAGGCCAAACTGAGTAAAATACGTTATCAAAGCCTTTACTATAGTTTTAGTTTTAATATTCCTCAAAGGAATTGCCTCTGGGACACATAATGGTCAACAAGTATTGGTTGCCTGACTTGGTCTTAGGTAAGGGACCAACACAATCTACCATTATTCTATTAAATAGTTCGTGAAATGCATGAATAGGTTGCAGATGAGCCTTAGGTATCTTATGATTGGGTTTTCCTACCATTTGACAAGTATGACAAGATCTGCAGTATCTACAAACATCACTTTTGATTTTTGGCCAATAAAAGTGAGTCAAGATCTTGTGAAAAGTCCCTAAATGACCAGCCAGAGGAGTTTCATGGGCCAGACTAAGTATTTCCTGTCTTTAAGATTTTGGAACTACAATTTGATAGTTCACTGACCATTCGTCACCGGCAGGTACCTCGGGAGGTCTCCATTTTCTCATAAGAATTCCATTTTAATGAAATAACAGACAGGTACTTCAGTGGCTTCAGTTTCACTAATGGCCCTCTGAAACAAACAAGAGATCTCAGGATCTTTTTCCTGTTCGATGACAAGTGATTGTCGTTTGTCACCCTGATTAGATAAAAGAGAATGAGTAGTTAAAAGAGGATCTCTGTGATCAATACCTTTTGATTGATCCAAACAAGGAGTGAAAGTGACCTCATCAAAAGCCTGACCAATACATGTGTCAGCTAAAGCAATAATTTCCTTATCGGAATCATTCTCAAGAGCTTTCTTTGCCATAGCTCTAGTAACTGCACAAGTTGGGTATAAATCAGGGAATTCTTTTTCAATAGGATCAACTTTCTGATCTAAAGAAGGCTTGTCAGTTACAAGTGGATTAACCACAACCTTGTCTCTAATTAGGTCGTTGCCTAGTAATAAATAATGCCCTGAACGGGTAAAGAGGACACTATTCTGACTGTCACAGGTCCTGAAACTAAGTCTGATGACAAATTTACACAATGGAGAGGAACATTAACAAAGCCGCACTCTAATCCCTGAATGAGAACACGCTCATTACAAGAAGACTTCTCAGAAAAAGGCAAAGTACCTGATAATAAAAGACTCTGAGAAGCTCCTGTATCCCTTAAAATTTTAATAGGGATAGGATTGGCCAAATCACCCAAGAGTGGTATAGAACCCTTCGACATGAATGATTCATAATTCTCCATAATAAAATCAGATTGGGGTTTTTGAGACCCAACAAATGTATTGCTTTCAATTCATGACCGTGACCTTGACCTCTTAGAAATAAGAGCATTTGGGACAGGTCTATCTTGATTCTGATGCTTATATTTCAATTTGAAGCAATCAGAAATAACGTGCCCTTTCTTCTTGCAATAGGTACACGTAGGAAGAGACAAGGGTTTTGAATCAAGCTTATTAGAAGCTTGGTTTTTAAAAGTTGTGCCAGATTGAGTTTTAGAAGGGTTAGAATTAGGCTGTAATACCTTTCTACCAGTAGACTGCTGAGTGAAAGACTTGCTTACAACAGGAACTTTACGAGTTAAGAAATACTCGTCAGCAGCACAAGCAGCATTTTCCAAGGTTTCGATTTTATGCTCTTCAAGATAAGTCTTAATGTCACTAAGGACACAGTTTTTGAACTCTTCAAGTAATACAAGTTGTTTGAGATTTTCATGATCTTGTTCAACTTTCTTGGCTAAGCACCATTTCTCAAATAACTGCTCTTTTTCTCTTGCAAATTCGACATGAGTTTGTCCAGCTTCTTTTTTATAGTTCCTAAATATTTGCCGATAAGTCTCAGGGAATAACTCATAACCCTTATGATGCATTCCTTAACCAAATCATAGTCAGCAATTTGATGAACTGACATTGAATGGTAAATATCACTAGCTTTACCATTTAGTACACATTGTAGTAACTGAGTCCAATGCTCCCTTGGCTATTTCAAATTTTCAGCAACTGTTTCAAAATGAGGAAAATATTTGTCTACTTCTTTTTCTCTAAATGGGGGCACTAGCCGGATATTCTTTGTAATATCAAAACTTGAATTTGTATGTGGAGTGGAAATGTGCCTTTCACTTGCCAGGTCTATTTCTTTTTAACTTAACTTGAAATTCCCTTCATCCTTCTCTCTTTTCTCTCTCTCCTCTTTTTTCTAATAGCATTTGCTTTTCTTTCTCTCTTTCCTGTCTCTCTCTCTCTCTCTCCTCTTTCTCAAACTGCAACTGCAATTGTTTCTCTTCTTTCTGTAATGCATTTGTTCTTTTTCTTTCTCAAATTGTAACTGCATTTGTTCTTTCTGTAAATGCATTTGTTCTTTCTCTTTCTCCAGTTGCAGCTGGATTTGTTTCTCTCTCCTCTTTCTCCAATAGCATTTGTTTTCTTCTTTATCTTTCTGAAGTTCCAACTTCCTTAACTTTAATTCCATCTTGTATTTTAATTTCAATTCCTTTACTTTTATGTCAGAGTCTGATACAGACTTACTGATCGAAGCCAAAACACTTTTATCGAAAACATTGTTTTCTACCAATTACTGGATCAAAATGTTTTTTATTTCTTGCTTCGTTAAGGAAGATTTTGCCTCAGAAAGATCATATTTTCTGGCAAGTTCAAGCAATTGATCTTTTTTCAAACTATCCAACTGCTTCTGAGTAGGACAAAAAGAAACGTCATGATGACATTGTGAAAAAGCCTGTTGATTTCACTAAAGATTTCAAACAAAATGTGAAATAGTACTTGAGACTGAAAATATTCTGAAAACAAGGGAAATTTAAATTTAAAAAAAATTTTCTGAAATATTTTAGCCAAAATTCATATATCCCAAGGACGAGAACCCCAATCTTCTTTGTTACGTGTCTAGGCTCGTTCAAAAGTAACAAAGAAAAGAGTGAAGCCAACAAGCTTTGTAAATTAACAAAAATAATTTATTTCCCTAGAAAACAAGGTAAAAATATGAAAAAGGACTTATGGTTTGTGAATCTAATCCAAAAATGAATCCTAAAATTTAAAACTATAAGTCCTATCACTAAAACGTTCTAAATGAATCAAAGTTCGAATCCCGATGAAGTTCCAAGATGGAAGGCGATAGGGGCTTCTATATCCTGTTTTGTGCTGTTGTGTCAACAGTTCCTTGTTGAATTTCATGAATCAAGAATAATATTCCGGCTTTAGAATTCCGAATAATTTCCAATAAATGTCTTTGTCCAAGAACTTTGATGAAGAAGATGAAATTTCCAGGGAAAATAAATTATTTTAAATAAAAAAAAACTGAATTCAACTGGCAACAACAAGAATACCTTTGAGCCCGAAGGTATGATTTACGACTGACTAAAATCACTATGAGATATGAGTATTAAACCCAACTAAAAGCGCAGTTTTAGATCACGTTTTACGTCTATGTAATTAAATTGTTTGTGTGTTAGTTTTGAAATTCTTTATTATTTTATTTTTGTTTCATTACATTTTATTGTAATGAATATTTTCATCGGATTCGAAATTCTTTTTCAGTAATTCGATATTTTCTTTTAGTAAATGTTGTTTATTTAAGACGTAAAACGTGTTACAAGAGAATTATTTTTAGTTAACCTAGTTCGTCTTGGGTTGACAAGAACGTAAACAGGCAGTTAAATGATTGGTCAGTATCAGGGCCATACTTTGATTGCGTGATCACTATGTGTAAACAACGTTTATTTATTATTGGTTCTTAAGTGGAGCTACACTGGCGTACGTGATAGATTTCTTGTAGTGAGAGACCACATGACCCATCTCGCGAGACTTGAAATTATGTTTTTGGGGTTTAAATACGCATTCTTAATATTCTTCTTGGACAGTCGTTTTAACATCTTGAAAGAACAAGGTGGTTTTTTTTTTTTATTTGTTGCCAGATTGTTTGTTTTTCATCTGTTTGTTTTTGGATTCAATAATTTATTCTCCTGGAAACTCAACAAGTTGACTTTCTTATAAAAAGTTCTGAAAGATATTCATGGAAATTTATTCTGGAATTATTCGGAAACAAAAACTGTGATTCAAGTGAGGAATTGTTGATATTCGTACATTGGACCACATCTGACGTCATCGCCTTCCATATTTGTGTGTCGTCGAGATTCGAACTTAGATTCTAATAGAACTATTAAGTGATAGGACTTGTGTTTTTCATTCTTAGGATTAAATTTTTGATTATATTCACAAACCGTAAGTCCTATTTACCAATTTTTACATTGTTTTCTAGGGAAATAAATTATTTTGTTAAAATATACAAAGCTTGTTGACTTCACTCTTTTCTTCTGTTACATTTGTACGAGCCTACAAGTAACACACGTGATGGGGTCGCGTGGTCACTTAGTTCGAATGGCGCAGTAAGATCACAGGCCGGCTGACACGAACGCCATGGACGAATTTAATTCTACTGAACGAATCTATAAGATTGAATAAAAATAAAAAAAGTTGTTTACAACAGAGCTGACACGCAAGCCAAATATGACCTCGATTACGACCAATGATTATCACTCTAGGACAGAAATAAAAAAAGTTGTTTACCAATTCTGAATCAAGGTCAGGAACTAGGTCAGCTAAAATACAATGTAGCAATATGGGTTATTTACCAGGCCTGAACTGAATTTTCTGGAAAAAATGTCAAATCCAGCGAATAAAGTTATCATTACAATAACATGTAATGAGATAAAATAAAATAAAAAGAAATTTAAAACTAGCACTCAAGTATTTAAATTACGTATACGTATATATATATATATATATATATATATATATATATATATATATATACAGTATATATATATATATACAGAGAGAGAGAGAGAGAGAGAGAGAGAGAGAGAGAGAGAGAGAGAGATGGATAAAGTAGCAGTACTTTATTTGAATGTCTCGAAATTTATCAACGTATTTATTTAATTATGATCATAATATCATAAGTTGTGAGGTGATCCAGCTCGCTGTCTTGCTTACTATGTAACATTTATTTACCTGAAAACATAGCAGACGAGATTTTGTTACTTGTACTTCAGTTGACGGGTTTGGCAATGTTTAGCTTGAATTTCAATGTTTCCTTATCCCTCGAGATGTAAAAATAAAAATAAACATGCAAGTGAATAAAGAGCTTCTGCATGCATTTACAGGAATATTAACTTTAGTGTTATTATATCTTAATGTAAAAGCATATAAATAGTAATCGCGCGTGTATTATACTGACTGTGTCAGAGGATATAAGAATCAGCAAACAGATTTTGGTATGCCATTACAAATAGTATAAAACAGATTAAAGTATACAAAACAAGGTGCAATAGCCCAGTTACTAAAGTGTGCGATTAAAGACGGACATCACTCAAGGCACAAGTTGCAGTGTGCTAGTTTGGCTCAGGATCGAAACCCACACCATTTAGAGCATTTCAAATAAAGTAAGCAACAATAATTACAACAACTGAAGTGTGTACACGTTAGTACATTGATTTTAACATACTGTATAAATGAATCATTAACACATTGACTGAAGGATGCCAGACGAGGAAAGATTGACTTGTAACCAAATCCATACAAAGAAAATTGACGGTGTAATGACAGACAAGGAAAGCAAAGGCTCTATCTTAATAGGATAGATAAGACAAGGAACCAAGTCATTGATTACATTAGGCAATTAAGCAAGCATCAATTAAACACTGACTGGGGTATGTAGGACAAGGAAAGCTGCCCAATGACACTGATGCCGAAGAAGGCAAGTGTCAATTAAACATTAAAAATGATTTGATAGTTCTGGGAAGGAATTTACCCGTCGTGAATCAGAGAGTATGTGAAAAAGCGCCAGGCCTGGTAACGGCGGGAAGGTTCGTATACCAGAGGACTGTAGAAAGGAGTTCCGCTATTTGCTGTCACCGGTGTGCCGCGATTCGACAACTCAATGGCGTATACTACGAACACGATGATCTGAAAAACAGCAGTACAAAGAAGCTGTGTGTACCATTCTTGGCCATTCTAAAGCAATCAATGTAAAGGATATTCTGAAGAAGGCGGATTGATTTAGTCAATTTTCTTCGAAATAGAATAAACACTAAGATGTACATGTTTTACAGGTATTTCTTATCAAACAGTTACGACACTTAAATTCTGGAAGTTCAAACATTTTCATTGCTGACAAAGGCGAATTAGGGTAAATAACATCTTGAGTTATTTCGGACTTGCTTAAACTTTGATCATTCATTCAGGTGATCGAAAACATTTACAATGTCTCGATGCATTGCAGTTTTGATGACCATTTTCACTACGACTTCATAGATATGCTGATAGTCAATACATGGATAAACGATGTAGCATCAGGGCCGGCCTTAGGCCGATTGGACCGATTTGGCCCAATCGGGCTCCGCGCTCACAGAGCCCCCGCGTGTTAGTAATTTTTAAAACTATATCTATAGAGAGAGAGAGAGAGAGAGAGTAGTTTTAAAACGATGGAAGAAATTTTAAGCTCAATATCATATAAAACTTGTTCAAAAGTTTATTTCCAAAATGCCGTGCTCACATGGGGCCCCGCCAAAATGATCCAAATCGGGCCCCGCATTTGCTAAGGCCGGTGCTGGGTAGCATGGTTTATGAATTTAGAACACAGCAGGTCAATGTAGTAAATCTGTGCACTTTCTGATACTCAAAATAATGCTGATGTAAGATAAAATAACTATCCTGGGTTGCTATTATAAATAGTGGAGGTGACACCGGGTATAAACCGGAAGAAGGAAACTAAAATGTATAATCTCTCCAATTCGCTAGAAAGCATTTGATTCATGTGTCCGACTATACGATTGTATTACCCTGGGGTTACATACCGGGAATTAGACCTGGGTTCAAGGGATCCAACGCATACGTCATCGACACCTAACTGCAATGTCCAATGGCAAAGACGAACGATAGACTCAACAATTTCTGCTGGACTATAAAGGCACACATCATTTTCACCAATTTGGTAAAATATAACATCCGGCAAACGGATTAGAACAGGAGACTGATAGATAAAATGGGACACACGTGTCCCAGCAACACCATGGAACTCAACAATCTAATCAGATTTTGGTGACAAAGCAGGGGTAACTTCCCTTGCCGACTAAAATGGGCAACAATGCTATTTCTGCATATAAGAAGATACATCTTGCCTAGAGATCTACAACAGAATGAATAGAAACACTGAAAACCATTTAAGATACTAAAATACTAGAACAGAACCTAGAGCAATCTGGACAAATTTCTATATTAAGAAAAAAACCCATAATATATTTATGTATTTTACACACACATTACAAGTACAAAAGGTAAGACAGGGAAACTTAAAATATAAAAAACTTCTTTACAATATTTCGGAAACACAGGGTGGCACTTCTAAATGCTAACCAGCAAGACATGCTGGGACGGAGCAACGAGGTGTCAACATAACGGAAGAAAGGGCTGACTATGAAGGAGAAGGTTAAGGTGTACGTCTGGAGGAAGTTGCTAACCTAAGTGAGTTTGTCAAGGGAATATGTTTTCGAGAATGTTGGAAAGAATTACAGAAGTAATTATAGGAAAAGTGACTAACCTGAACAGCACTGATAATAGGAATGAATATGGGTGGAGGACTGCAGGTGTAGGCCTTTAGAAAATCCTGCCGCAGAGAGCGGGGAACAATATTATGAATAGCCAGGCCTATCAGCCTGTTCATGGCTGTTCTCTCCTTCCGACTGAGAAACTCTGGATTAGTCATCTGTAATAATAATAATAATAGCAATAATATGTATGTATGTATGTATGCATGTATTTATGTCCCGAAAAAGCACGCGCAATTAAAGATAACGATACAATACTGAAAAACCCTGAAATATGTAATTTTTTCTTACACACACACACACACACACACACACACACACACACACACATATATATATATATATATATATATATATATATATATATATATATATATATATATATATATATCAGTTTCAACATCATCACATGACACATCTCATGACAAATCTACAAATAAATATAATGATATATTGGAGAACGCAACTCCTGAGTCAGAGGAATTTACTGCAGGATGCCAGAACCGAAATGTTTGTTTTTTTTTTCTCAAAGGAATCTATCGGTTACCATTGGTGTTTATGGTTATACTGCTCCTACTAACAAGACTGCTTTGACAGCATAGGGCCGGATAGAAATCGTAGAAGAACGCCACAAAGGTCAATCGCCACCTGTTCATGAAAAATATGACGTCCTATAGGCAATATGGAAAATGCATGTACATAGATTTCTTGGTCCAGATAGTCACTTTTGATATCGAAACGGAATCTGAAATCGACGAGTGTGCGACTTAAGGCAGTACTCGTGGAAAACAGACAAAATCAGAAGGTATAAAGCTCCGAAAGAACCATAGGAAAATGGAGTTTGTTTCAGTCAAGAAACGTAAACTATGATGAAACGACGATTAAAACCAGACTGGGTTGCTATCAAAGGGTAGGAATTTAACCAGGTTAAAAGGTAACCGAAGCTAGAGTCGCGACGACCATACCTGGCCAATCGCTATCACCAGATACGAAGCCGGCATCGTTAACAGAACCAAGAAAAAGTTGAAAGATATAAAAAGAAATGTACATTTATGAAGCACTGCATTCGTAAGTGTTTCAAAAATGAATATGCCTTCTCAGTAAAATTGGAAGAAGCAGGCATAGAATGATTGAAGACTGTGCATAGGCAGAAAACAGAAGCCTAAAAATGTAAGTCAGGGAAAATAAGGAAGAATTGATAGCCTTAGTTTAGGAAGAACACCTTCTCAAAAGTAGTGAAACCAGGACCAAATGAAAGCATAAAGAAAGAACAATACAGTAACACAGAGTAATTTCGGTTTGCAAAGGAGAAACAAATCGATGAGAGCACATGGAGTGAGCTCTAATAGGAAGAAATAAACAAAGAAACAGATGGATCTGTAATTACAACGCAGGACCGGACACTCATGCTCGACATGGTGAAAGCAATCTTACAACAGCAAGGCGTCTCCTTAGTACGCAAAATAGATACGGGCGTGGCAGAGACAGTCACTTATCTAATCACAAAAATGAAGTACGATCACTTGGTAGAAATAAACTAACAACCGCATGGTCAAAATCTTCTGAGATTTCAAAAATGCAGATCAACCAATAGATACAGTACAGGAGGTCAGTATGTCATATCATGTAGCTGTCCCTGCCGTCCCCTTTCCCGCCCTTACCATGTGTGTAAACTCCTGGTATGTAATGTGATGTGATGTGATGTAGCTGTACCTGCCGCCCCCTTTCCCGCCCGTACCATCTCTATAAACTCTTGGTATGTGATGTAATGCAACTGTTCCCGCCGGTCCCTTCCTGCCCTTACCATGTCTGTAAATTCCTGGTAAGTAATATAGCTGTCACCGTCGACATCGGCTCTTTCCAGCAAAAGTTCAAGCCTCTTTTTCGGAATTGTGTGTGTAATGCCAGTTTCTTCAAGCTGATCCCGTAACTCCAATACTGACACCCCCATGTTACCATGCTGTCAAAGTAAAAGTTAATAGTTCCTAATGGATAAGATGCATTACAGATATTGCGCGATGGAAACAATAATCAACAAAATGATATAAACTACTAAACATGGCATCAATTAATTAATAATTTAATTAAATTAATTATCTAATAAATAATTATTTAATTTACTTAGATGTGATATGCTATATATTGCCCGAATGATTTATTTATTATTTATTAAGGATCAGATTCCTGGATCTATATTGCATATATGCTGATACGTATATATACATGCTAGATATATACTTATATGTATGTATGTATGTATGTATGTATGTATGTATGTATGTATGTATGTATGTACGAATGTATGTATGTTTTCCGGTTACTTTATATTCATATATTTATTTATCTCTGAATTTAGTGAAGAAGCAACTTAAACCAGAGAGAGAGAGAGAGAGAAGCAGTAGATGTATATGAGGTTTTTATGCCAAAGAGGGTTTTAGGCCAGAAACCCTCACCCCCCTCAAAAATAAATATATTCTAACATTTTTTCACCACCTCAGAGACCCCCTCTCCCTCAAAAAACCACCCTCCTCCAAATTTTTATCTCAGAAAATAATGAAATTTTGAAACCCAAATGGGATTCTAGACCAGCTCACCCTCCCTCCCAAATTTGGAGAGATGAGGTTGGTCAGATGACCCAATGACATTTATTGACAACATGGTTGATGAATGATATTTCCAAAGCTGTACAAAATTAAACATCTACTACTGTTATAACCCATATTTTATGATCATCTTTTTCATATCTGCTGACTCTCATTGGCAGAATATCTGTTAACATACTGTCAATAATACGAAACTCACGTATTAAATCGTCCATATAATATTTTACACCTCGCAAGTAAGATCGTATTTGATCAAGTAATTTTTTGTAAGTTATACTTGCTGTTTTACAAGAATTTTTTTTTTGTTTCAAGTTTAGGTTCAATTTTTTTACAAGTGTTGAAAGAGAGACACCGACACCAGATATTATTAACAAAAACGGATTTAATGATGCTCCACTTGAAATTATACCAGAGCTGGTCATTAACAATGGCAAATATGATATTACTCGAAGTATTCTACGGTAGTATTTTATAACATTCTTTTACACACCAGAGGTTTTTATGATAAAATTTATAATATTTTACTAATGCGTCAACATCTTGTTTTGGAATTTCTTCTGAAATGTGATTGAAATCGATGATATGTTTTTTCATTATACAATTTTTTACACAAAAACAAAAGTTCTGACACCAGCAATTGAATCAAGAAATTCACGAAATTTATTATTATTAGGATCAGCTATAAAAATTCTGTATTTGTCATAAGCATCTGACGAAGTATCCTTATATCGTTCATCTGTTAGTACATATTGTTTCTTTAACCAAGCGTATGAATCAAAACTATTTCCTACTTCATTCTCATACAAATCTGTTTTATTCACAAAATTACTGTAATCGATTTCTGTTTCATCAATATACCCTAAAACTAAGCTCAACTGATCTAACGTGAAATTTTTGAGAACAAGATGTTGTCTGATAATTGCATATGCGACCACGAAATTTGCTAACATTAATTTTTTAAGCTTATCTAGTTCAGTTGTAAGAAGACCAACAGCAGAAGCGACTTTTAACATTAACTTTTCATATGGTTTTGTGAGTATTGTTTTAATTTCGTTGTAATAATTTCGTAGTGACAATTGTCTAGAGTACTGTAATGATGGGAATGGAATATCGTCTTCTTCATTTATATCATAATAAGAATCAGACTTTACTTCCAACTTTGTTTGATCGACTACTTCAAAAAACTTTTCTCGCTCATCATCACTAAAATTACTAATTTCATCGTCTAAAGTTTTGATTATCTTTAGAGACTTGTTAACAATAATCAGATCAAATTCTGGGTCTTTTTTACGTATCATTGGCAAAATTGCGTTTGCGTACACTTTAGTAATTAACTCTGCGTCTGACGTCATAGTAACGATTTTAACCAAGGTTTCTTTGTCATTGTAGTACATACCGAGATGTTTAAAAATATGTCGTTTTGAAAAACTATCATATACATTTTTGTTTCTTTTTATTCTTATTTTCTTAGTTTCCGCTAGTTTGTCAAGACGAGTATGATTTTCGTTTATTCGTCTTTCTTCCAATGTTCTTCCATTATAAACTCGTGCTTTTATTAAGTCTGATTTTATTATCAAATCTGTGTTATACCAATCATGCTCGAGTAATTTTTTTTTAAATATAATTTCAACTTGTTTTTGTTCTTCTAGACAATCATCAGGATGACAGCGGTTTTCTATTGCTTTTTTCAGTTGTGGTCATGGCATATACATAACGCGAACAAAATTATAAACATAATCTGGCGATACAAGTCTGTTTAATAAAATGATGCCAGAATATTTCATATTTTGGATTGTTTCTGCTGCTACATTAACAGCTCCAACATCTATTTTAGGGTTAAAAATATTATCATAAAATTCTCTTGCAATGGTTATAATTGATGGTTCTGCCATTATTTTATAGCACTAGATTAAATTTGTTCGTCGAGTGTGTATATTTGAAATGCTGTCAGTCCTGGAAACGGATGTTCAGCAGCTAAAACATTAATTCGAAAATATAAGTACTTGTTAACAATGTTTTCTGTCGGGATTGTAAAATATTGTGTTGTTGAAATGTAAGTGTCTGTTGTGCTATACAATGTTGTCCAGTCGATATCATCATTTGATCCGTCCAATTTCCAATCATAAATTCGACCAACATTAGGGTTTAATCGGCCTCGCAAATGAAATTGCCAAATAGCAACTGCAGTAGGACATTTAATTTTGATCCAAAAATTTTCAACTTCTCCGTTTGTCGTCCATTCTTGTCTATCAGAGAAAACGTAATAAGGATAATTTTCAGGATAATATGCTGATGCGCTTACCTCAAACCAAAACTCGATTATCAGTTGCCTTATAAAGTGTTGGAATATACCCAACATTGTTTTTAGTTCGTTTTTTACCACTAGACAGACTGTCAACGTACGCTTTATTTGTCAGATCGTTAGGGTAAACTGGAACGTAAGTCGTTATTATCTTGTTGGCTCTCATATTTATGTTGCCTGACATTGGTCCACCAGATTTTTTTAAATATGGGGTAAGTTCTTCTTTTAACTGAGCATAACTGATAGCATCAGCATCATTAGCTGGGGGTGAGGTTGTCGGTAATCCAGTTTTTTTTTAATTTGACATAGACAGGTTGTCTGTCATTGTATCGCCGGCTTTGTTACGTTTATTATCGTCAACAGATTTTAGTTGTGCATAACTTACAGCTTGTGTTTGGTTTAAGTTTTCTGGCGGATATGCAGTCTCTAAATTTATAAAAAAAATTTCCTGACATGTTGATATTACCTATAACTGTTCCACCGATTTTATCAAGTTTGTTATCATCCACATACCTCAACTCTGAATAACTTACCGCTTGTGTATAATTTAAGTTTGCTGGTGGATACCTGATCTCCATGTTTATTATTTTTTTTTCTGACATATCTAAGTTGCCGCTTAAAATTCCTCCGGCATTTTCTAACTTGTTGTCGTCGACTAATTTAAGTTGTGCATAACTAACAGCTTGTGTAATGTCAACTCTCAGTGGCGGATACGCTGTTTCTAAACCTAGTACTCGTTGATTTGACATAAACAGGTTTCCTGTCATTGTGTCGCCGGATTTTTTCAGGTAACCTGATAAATCAACCTTACCGTCTGTTATTGTTGTACTTACAGCTGATGAATCTCCTACTAGTTTTCCAAATTTTGTATAATAGCTCATTATTTATTTATCGCCTGACAATTTTTTTATATAACATAAAATTGTATAACAATAATGGCAAAATCATCGATATTAAACTTTGATACAGAGCGGTTGGTGAAACATAAACATGAAAATGAACTTCCAGATTGTCATTATCTTATTGTTGGAAGAACTGGATCGGGAAAAACAAACTTGCTTATGAATTTACTTCTAGGAGATAATTTTAATTACGATTGCGTTTATATTTACACAATTAATCCACAACAAGATAATTACGAGCTACTTAACAATTATAATGATGAGGCTCAATCTTGAGGCTGGTGAAGATATTTTTATTATCAAACAACCAGAAGAACTTGTTCCAGTTAATCAACTTGATTCGTCCGAACACAAGATAGTTGTTTTTGATGATATTCCGCTAAACAACGAGGAAATGAATAAAATAAGATCACATTTTTCATTATCACGTAATAAGAAATGTAATTCTATTTATCTCGCTCAGGGTTCTTATAATGTTGACAGATTTATTAGGCGAAATACTGGTTGTTTTATATTATTTCCAGGACTTGACAATGTCGATGTTAAAAATATCGCGAACGAGCAATGTGGTGATGTAACAAAAGATAAATTTATTGAATTATATCATCAAGCAACGGCAAATAAATATGACTTTTTTTTGTTTGATAAATTAACAAATGATATGAGTAAAATATTTCGCTGTTGTATTGAAAAATACCTACAGTAATTTTTATAGAAAATAGTATATAATTAATGGAAAGACAAGCAAAGTACAGAAAACATATAGAAAATCTGAGAAAAAAAACTTGTTAAATCTAAAGCTGAACTTAGGCAGATGATCCAACAAGCACGACGTGGCCAAGTGGCTGCAGCAGAAACAGCAGCAACAATTCTTAAACCAGTTACTGAGGCTTTACTTGGAAAACAACCTGAAACTGGCCCACTGTCAGAAGAAGAACTTAAAAAATTACAAGAAAAAGGTTTACTCGGATTATTTAAAGAACATCAAGAAGCGGCTGTTGGAAAAATTATTGAAATATCTGAAGAACAAAAAAGAAGATTAGCTGAGACACTTGTAGCAAATGTAGCTGATCCTGCTGCAAGACAAGCTGCACTAGATCGGCTAATTAATAATCCACTAGAATTTGAACAAAGACTAGCAGGTTTAACCACAAGGGAGATTAAAGATATTCTAAAATATTTATCAAAAAAATTAGAGGATATTGAAAAGGAGTAAGAAAGAGTTGGCGAGTTGACGGTAAAGTTTATGGAGTTGAAGATAGAAGACGATGGTATATAAAACAAGCAAATAATGAGATAACAAAGGATGAATATGATAATTTTTTAGAGAAAAATGAAATAAAAGATCTTGATAATATAAATAAATGGGATGATGCTGAATTTAACAAACTTATTAATAGTTTAAATGAAATAATGAGAGACGGTATTGCTGCTAAAAATTAGTTAAACACAACCATAGAAGAGGAAAATATGCTTCCACTTTATGATAGAACAAAAGATGGTATTATTGCTATAGTAGTTGGAAGAACAGCACAAGACAGTAGAAAAAAAGATTTTGGTAAGGGGTGGGATTTTAAAAGGAAATTTTTTATATTTGATAAAAGTCATGTAAAAAAATATAGAGAAGAAAAAAAGGAACTGGAGTTAGAATATTTGCATCAGTTACTGAAATGATTGGCAGATTAATGTTATTAATATCATCAAAAGAAGCTGGAAATGTTGGTGCTGAAATTGATAAAGAAATCATTGACATACTTGATAATTTGAGATCGGAAAATTTATTAACATCTGACGAATACGAAACTATACATCGCGACTTAATCGCGGCGATTTAATTTTATAAAAATATAATAATAAATGTCAGCAACATTATTACTAGACTCTAGTCAATCTGATAAAGATAGCGCAAATTTTTATGTAAAGTATATTCCGCCAATAGAACTAGATCGAGAAAAACAATATGAAATTGGACTAATTTCCTGCACTTGTTGGCATTCTATGGCTAATGTAAAAACTGGAATAAATGATAATTTTGAATTTACTATTTATCATATTCCAGGAGAAGCATCACCTAAATATAAAGATTTTAAAATTCCACAAGGAGCCTACAACGTAACTGATTTAAATAAGACGATACGGGAATTAATAACAAAAAGTGGAGGAGTTGCAGACGATTTTGAGCTTACGCCAAATTATAATAAGTTACGCGCCAAAATGACATTAAGACATATGTCTGTTTCTTTCATCTCGCCAACGAGTATTGCACCACTGATAGGATTTCTCCATGACATTTATGTTGCTATTATTCCTACTAAAAAATTTACATATGACGGTGAACTGCCAGTTAATATAACTGATGTAAACGCAATATTGGTAAATTGCTCTATTGCATCTGGATCTTATTCAGCTAAAGGTAGTAAAGGACAAACGATATATAGTTTTTCACCAGACGTTCCGCCAGGTTCTCTTATGCAAATTAATCCACGTCAAGTTATTTATTATCCGTTAAACATTGAAAATGAAATAACAGAAGTAAATATGCAACTGACAGATCAGTCTGGAAGACAGTTAGATTTTAATAATGAAATTGTTACTTATTATTTACACTTACGCGAACAAAGTAAACATATTTTCTAAGAAAAGCTAAAAGATTTTTAGTAATGCGAAAGATTTGGAAGTAAAATTATGCAACCTGAGATATAATGAAACAGAGAAAACAACGTTTATAGAAGAAAAATAGTCGGAGGATTTTTCGGAAATATATTTGCTAAAATTATAGAAAATGTTCCAGGAATAGCTCATAAAGTTGCGCCAATTGCACTTGATGCATCAAAAGCTTTTGCAACTGGAGCTGCTTCTGCTGCTGGAACTGCTTTGGACAAAAAATAGCTGATAAAATAAAAGGCGATGTACCAACAATAGAACAAGCTATTTCAGAAATCGCACCAACAAAAGAAACCCAACGCGCAATGATAACAACAACAACAAAACTTTTATCACGGAAAGGAGAACAAATTATACAAAAATTAATATCTAAAGCAACAACTCCAATCACTACATGATTGGCAATAATTTTGTATAACCTAATAAATAAAAAAAAATGTCTGTTAAAAATTATCTCGATTTAGCAGAAATTTATGACGAAGACGACACGGTAACAGAATTTGAATATATTGAATATCTCGATGAAAATTCTAACGAACCTAATAAGGCTGGCGTTAGAACATTTAATACTAGAGACGATGACGTATTTCTACTTCCTCACAAAGCAATGTTGGAAGTTCGTGGTCAGATTATGACAGTAGCAGTTCCACCTGCCGCAATTGCAGTTAACGCAGAAATATCTCTTATAAATGATGGTTGGTGTTTATTTAAAAGTGCTCGATATCAGCTGGTCAATCAAACTGTCGAAGATATTTCAAGTGACTTACAAGTTGCAAGTACAATTTTAAATATTATTTCGTTTTCCGATGATTACTCCAAATCAACTGCAACTAATATGATGTGGTTTAAAGATACTGGATTTGGTTCGTCGGGTGTTATTGAATCAGCTGAATTTTTTTCAGGAGGAGTAGCTATTTTAGTTGCCGAAGCTTTGTTGTTGTTGTTGTTGTTGTTGTTGTTGTATGGCTTAACGCCATTTTTCAGCACGCAATAGGCTATACATGGCGGCCGGTATTAATGGTGGAGGAAGAAACCGGGAAAACCCGGAAAGAACCACCGACCCACGAGAAGCTACTGGCAAGCTTTCTCACATATCCACATTCGCCGAATCCGAGACTCAAACCCACGCAGACAGAGGTGAGATGGCAGTGATCCGTAACGGAGAGTGCTTTAGACCACCAGGCCACTTGGGGCCCAGTTGCCGGAGCTGATGCTGCTGCAAATTTTCCAATTGTAAGAGCTTTTCTTATTGCTAAAGCAGCCGCACTAGGTATAGCTGCACCAGCTGCAGATGCTAATGCAGATGCCACAAGAGTTTCTCTTATTGCAGCTTGTAATAATCTTGGGATATTACCACCAGCTGCGGCTGCTGACGGTACTGCAATGTTAAATTTAGTTAATAACTCAATTAGCTTAAGAAATAAACGTTATAATAATGGTTATTTTAAGAGAAAGGCACATGCAGCAGTATCACGTCAAATTACAATGATGCTGCCGTTAAGCACAGTATTTGGATTTTGCAGCGATTATAATAAAGTATTTCGTGGAGTTAAACATACGCTTATTTTAGATCGATCAGAACAAAATGACTGTTTATTTCGACATGGAGGAAATGATTTACAATTTGTCATAAACAAACTTGTGCTGTGGATGCCACGAATAACACCTACAGTTTCAAAATCGCTAGAATTAGATGATATTCTTAAAAACCGCACAAAGAAGATTCATTTTCAGCAACATAAAATATATCAAACAGCAGTTCCAAATACCACAGACTACACATAGCGAGTCACAACAACGTCGACTGAACAAAAGCCACGGCAAATATTTGTTGTATTTCAGCAGCAAGCACGACATGGTAACCAACAACAAAATAATGCAATATTTGATAATGCTGATGTTAGACGAATATATGCTAGAATAAATTCAAAGCAATATCCAGAGCGAGCGATAGAATGTAATTTTGCAGATGACGCTAATAAAAATATTACTCGACTTTACATGTACCTGCTCGACGCATTGCAAAAATATCAAGATGTTGGAGACGGATCTCAGATATCAGTAGAGGAATTTCGTACACTTTATCCGATATTTTATTTTGATGTTAGCAAACAAAATGAAAGAGATGTATTTTCAACTGCTGATATTGAAATTACTTGGACATTAGGAGCATTTCCAGCAGAGCAGTTATATGTATATGCGTTAGTGATCAGCGACAGAACTATTACCATTGACTTTATCGAAGGTAAAATGTCAGTACAAGTTTAATCTGTAACTTTAATATAAGATGACAAAATATATTGTAAAAGAAATATATCTGGTCAAGTCTAACTTGATGGTCAAGTTAAAAAATTAGCAGCTGCTGTTGCAAAGAAAAGGCAAGTATCATTAAAGGTCAACCCTAACGCAGGTGTTTTGGGTTCTATAACAAATTAATGTTAACCAAAAAACAAATAAATAAATACGATCGCAAAAAAAACCTTTTGTTTTAAATTTAAGTGCTGCACAGATAACTGCAATGTTAAAACAAGGTGGTTTCTTTGGTCCGGCACTATCTGTAATGGCCAGAACATTAATATCTAAAATTTTGCCAGTGTTAGGTACATTAGGATTATTAGCAGCGTCTGGAGCAGTATCTGACGCAACGAAAAAGGCAGTTGAAGGTCATGGAATAAAGAAAATTTTTGTCTAAAGATAAATATAATGTCCAGACGAAAAACAGCAAAAAGAAAGACAACGACGAAAAAAAAGACACGACCGAGGCGAAAAGTTGGATTTATTCCAATAGCCCCGTTACTAGCAGGATTGGCGGGAAGTCTATTGCCAAATCTGTTAGGATTAGGACGAGGACTAATTTTGCCAGGAACAAAGAGATGAAGTCGACCGCGTTAAGTAACTTTGATATACTTGACAAACTAAAAAAAGTAAAAAATTTCAGTGGAGTTTATTCTAAAGATGAACTTAAGGCGATTACATCGCCGACGCTAGCGTCTCCAGGTTCGTGTGTTATAAATATACAAGATTTTAATGACGGATCTGGCACGCATTGGGTAGCTGTTTTTGATAACAATTGTTTTGACTCTTTCGGAATTCCACCAAGTGACGCAGTAAAAAAATATATGAGTAAAAAAAAATAATAAATTATTCGTCTAATCAAATTCAACCAGTTGGAACTTCAGCTTGTGGATACTATTGCGTAATGTTCATTAAACAGATGACCCAAAATCCAGACGTTTTAAAGTTTATTTTGCAATTTGACAAACAACCTTCTCACGCTAATGATGAGATTGCATTGAACTTTTGCAGAGCTTGAAAAGCTCCGAGTTTAAATTTTATCTAAACTGACTGACATATAATGTCAACATATTGTCTTAAGTGTAAAACTAAAACAGAAATAAAGATGAAAAAACAGAAAAAACAAAAAATAATAGAATAATGCTGAAAAGTATTTGTGCAATCTGTGGAAAAAGAAAAAGTATGTTCTTGCCAGCAACAAAGTTGTCCGAAGCGGGTTGCCCTGACAGGGAGATTATTTTAGTAGATGATTAATAAATAATGACATGCGAGTGCGATTGTGATAGAGATTTATGTCTCGAGCAAAATAAAATTGTTACATATTGTCAGAAATGCAACAACAGAGAAATAATTGGAACAGGTATAGATATACATAAATTAATTGGCAAATTGCCGAAACCAAAAGGCGGTTGGACATTGCCAGGCCATAAATATACTGGACTTTATAATCCTCTTGATAAACAACTTGACGAAAACGATAATCCGCTGCCAGGACAAGAGCCTTACAATCAAGTTGACGCAATAGCAATGCGCCATGATATCTGCTACAGAGATATTGAACGTCCAGACAACGAACAAAATAAACACAGCTGCGATAAAGTAATGTTAGACGAACTTCGTGATATGAAACCTGTAAATATGCGAGAACGTGTTGACCGAAGACTGGTCCAGGGTTTTATTGGAGCAAAATATAAATTAAGTCTCGGAAAAAAAGAATTATATGATGATCTTGCCGCAGAGAAGCTAGCGTCTCAGCTACACAAACCTAAAAAAAGAAGTTTCCGCGACGTAAAGTTGTCGCAAATGCCGTTGATGATATCTGGGCGATAGATTTAGTTGATGTTTCAAATCTAGCTCAATTTAATGATAACAAGAGATATCTTTTTAATGTTGTGGATGTTTTTAGTAAATACGTGTTTAGTATACCCGTTTCGGATAAAACAGAGACATCGATAACTGATGCGCTAAAACAAATAATAACAACTACAGAAAGAAAACCAAGCAGAATCTGGACTGATCATGGAGCAGAATTTTTCAATAAAAAATTTGAACAGTTTTTAGAGCAAAATAACATTAAAAAATATGTCACAGGAAATGAGGGAAAAAGTGTCATCGTTGAAAGATTTAATCGCACGCTCAACGAAAAAATCCACAAGTATTTGACAGCTAAAAATACGAGTAAATATATTGACAATTTACAAAAAATTGTTGACAAGTATAATAACACGAAACACAGATCCCTAAAAATGTCGCCAAACGACGCGATTGCAAAGTCAATATTAGCAAACGAAAATATGTACCGCAGGCATAAATTTAAAGTTGGTGATAAAGTTAGAATTTCTCTGACAAAAAAAAAATTTGAGAAAGGATATACTCATAACTGAAGCGAAGAAGTATTTGTTGTTGATAAAGTACTTTTAACAATACCAGTTACATATTCGTTAAAAGATTTATTAGGTGAACTTATAACTGGCAGTTTTTACGAGCAAGAACTTCAGAAAACAGAACAAGATATATTTGTTATTGGAAAGTTATTAAAAAGCGCGGCAACAAAAGTTTAGTTAAATGGCGTGGATATGGCGATAAATTTAATAGCTGGGTACCAACTAAGTCGATCAAATAATATTATTATAATTTTCTTCGTATTTTATTAGTACGGATTTACATTTTACTGGTTTACATAAAGAAATTAAATGCAATTTTTTTGCATCATCAACTGGCATTAAAGTAAATATTTTAACAAAAAAAAAATCGTATTTTATATTTCTTTGTTGTCCAGTTATTTTTACGTTTAAAAAAGGTTTTATAAGTTGCCAAAATATTTGATGCTCTGTGATAGTAAAATTAAATTTTATTATTTTTTTAGCAATATGGTACTTAACATCATATCGTCCAGTTGTTGGTCTGCTTAATTTTTTTTTACTAATAAGATCTTCTTCTTCATCAGAGTTATGCAAAATATCTTTTTAGTATAACCAGCAAATCTATCATTGGTAATATTTTCTAATGTAAAATTTGAAACTGAAACAAAATCTCCCGAAAATAGTTCAGCCAGTCTCTCAATTAAGTTCATTATTATAATATATCTTTTGTCTAATTAATAAATAATAATATGTTCGGAGAAATAAAATATCATCAAAGAGTTAATATACTAAATCACAAAGAATTAGCTGAGGCAATTCGAAATTGTTCGATGGGAAACGGTTTTTACTTTGTTGATGTTATGATAACATTAGGTGAATCTGACAGATTTTTATTAACAGTAGCAGAAAAAATTAAACTTGATACAAATAAAATAATAACATTACGATTTAATCGCGACGATGTCATGGAATTTAGTCATAATTGTCTTACTCGAAATGATCTAGAAAATATCATTAGTTATCGTATTTAAAACTAAATCTGTCAAATGTCAACATTGACGTTGCTGATTTAGTTACATTATCAGCTACACTTTTTACTGCATTTGGATGAATTTTAACATATTTTGCAGCAGCTGTTATTGATCTAAATTTTATTTTTTCTCCAGCTTCTGAATTTACTGATATAACTGATTTTGGATCTTTAAACTTAGAACCGTCATAACCGGCTCCACGCCTTGTGTTTTCTTTTTGTGTAACTAAATCTAAATTTTCCAAACGATTATCTGTTTTAATACCATTTTTATGATCAACAACTAGACCAACTGGAATAACATCATTAAAAGTTTCAAACACAAACCTGTGTGATTTATATTTAATAAAATCAGTTTAAGTTCCACGTACATTAACATTAAGATATCCGTTATTTTCTAAATTTCCAACAACTTTTTTTGTTTTTTTATGTCGAATAATTCCTCGATCATTTGTCTCATATAGATCAAAAACTGGTTGAAGTTGAAATTCATTTTGTAATGATAAATTTTCAATATTATCATCAGCAACTGCGCTATTTACTAGATAAACTCGTTGTCCTTCTGGAATATCGTCGCAAAACAAAGTATAAATAAAATTTTTTCTAAACATTTCAATTCTTTCTGTATCATTGCCTTTTACTAAAATTAATACACCAGCTGGTGTTGATATGCCAACAGATCTTTTAGATTCTATATTAATAACAGAACCTAACATATTTGCTGCATATAAATTGTATTTATGGTGAACATAATAAAATTCTTGCTCTTCTGCCGTCAGTCTCAGATATCTCAAAATTTCTGTCATTATGCTATAAGGATTTCATATCTCTAATTTAAAAAAATTCAATTAAATATAAAATATTACTATATATATATATATATATATATATATATATATAT
>JAECUM010037597.1:0-32262 GCA_016617855.1 Megalonaias nervosa
CCTTTATCACAAGTGAACACATTAAGCTGGATTAAGTGTTTCAAACTTTTTGATTGTGGCCCTAGAAACCTGCACCGGAAATTCTATATCACCAAGATTGACTTCATATAAGTATTGCTAATATCCACGCGGCTGGTCTGTGTTGTTACTAATGGAATAAAAGGTATAGACCTTTACAGGTATTGCGTAATAATGCCATTAAACGTTTAAAAATCGATAATGTTTAGTCTTTAATTGCTTCGATCTCTCGTCTTTGTCTTATTGTATCCTTTATAGATGTTGGTACAGATGTAAACATCTCAAACCCATAAGGATTTTTTATAGCCACCATTAGCTACACTACCCTTTTGCCTACATGAAAAGGTGGCTTTTAATCTAACATTAGGCTCTGCTAAATAAATAGGCATATCTTTTTCATGCGGGCCAAATATATCAGATCCTAACGTTGATACAATCTCAACCAAGATTGCATTACTACCATCAGGAACGGCTTATTGTCCAGTGTGAGGTCCCAAACCAACTCGAAAATTTCCATATACATATTTATATCCAGTAATCTTAACAACGGGTGAAACTTTTGCAAATAATCCATAAATTCCATTCTTTTGCAACATATTTTCTTTAGTAAATTCTTAATACAGTGGTAACTGTTTTTCTTCTAGTTCGTGGTATGTGTTTTCTCTACTCTCGTCACCATCTTCAACTATTATATTAATGCCGAGAGCATTTCTCTAATTAACCTACCATTGGCAATCTTCACTACTTAGGCTACCATAGTCGCATGTTGTTTCGTCATCTTCACTGCAGTTTGGACAAGTTTTGTTACCTATTTTTATCGTATGCGCCTTCATAATTTATGATACGATATCATAGAAAGTAATTTTAAGATTTTACATGATAATGTTGGCCAGGATGTTCTCGTTCCTAATACAAGATAATTCCTAAATTTATCAATTTATCAATGAGCTTCGCATATGCGTTCGAATAGTTCTATAACTACTTTTGAGCCTATTTAATAAATCTGGCAAGTATCATAGGATACAGAATCGATGGGTCACAGCACATATCCTCTACCATTGTTATTCGAAGATAAATCTGGGAGGAAGCGAGGGGAACTTGAGTGAGCAGAAAAATACAGGGAGATTAACAGGAGGATTAAAAAGAACTCGAAGGGAAGCTGGTTAGATGACCAATGTAAGGAAGTCGAGAAAAGCCTGAACTGAAAAGGGTAGATATACATACAGGTTGGTGAAAGACCTGACAACAGAGAAACTAGCTGACCCTAAATAAACACGATCCCACTCGGACACGCAATAAACACACGACAGTTATCATCTTGAAAAATCTTGTTATCTAAGATTCTCCTAAAAGGATAGTCATATTAACATTAGGTATCTCAAAATAACTTCTTATGATGTCTAGGTGATACCAAAATAAATTGGGGCCGATCTAATATCCATTATAGCCGACATGGCAACCATGTTGTAAACCTTGTTGTTACTGTTCCACCTAAAGGGAAACTATTATGGACATGGCCCATTAAATAGAATATTATTTAATGAAGTCTAGTTGGATAGAATGAGATCTGGCCTCCAGTATGGCAGCAATGCTATCCAGTGTGATAGGCTTCTTACCGTTACTCCCCATTATGGATAGTCATATTGATATGGCTCTTCACGGAAAGACATGTGATGTTTATTTTGTCCTAAATGAACTTAGTGTCAGTTTTACATCTGGTTGTCATGGTGGTCGTCTTGAAAATCTAGTATTCATTAAGGATATCAGAGATGGCTTCAACACCTAGGAGATGAAATTTAATGGTCTTGGATTTCTGGAAATACTTCTCTGCCAGCAAACTAACTGTCCATTGGAGAGACGCTTGCTATTTTGTTGCATAAGTCTAAAATTGCCAGCGCCGTTTTTATAACGTTCGTATCCCTCTGGTTTGGTTTTCTTTTTTAAATCCATTTACTAGTAACAAACAAGGAGCTACACTTCGGAAAATACACATATGCTATAAAGTAGCTATTTAAGCTTAAGCACGATTAAACAGCTAGAGGCATGTATAAAACAAAATATACATAAGTTGCAGTTAGGTCTTTATTGGAGCATGTTATTATTGGTAAATATAATCAATCTTATTCATTAAAAATTCCCCAAAACAAATAAACATAAGCTGCAGATCTATTGTTCTGCATTATAGATTACATATTTAAAATATTATGAAAATTACAAAATTACCTCGTTACAAAGGTTCCAATAATAAATATTATTTGTTTGCAATATGCCCCCAAAAGGAGAACATTCCAATGACCTATCCCTCTACTCTGTAAATCATTTTATAACATTTCTGAAACAACAGTCATGCCGAATCTATAATTTGTGGGAATTATATTTTAAACTAATTTTTAATAAAAATAATATTTTATTTGTAGATAAGAAATTAATATTATTACGATATGTTCGTACGTTATTGTCTATATAAAATTTTTATTAATAAACACAAAAATCTAGTACTTATCATAATTTTTAAAACAAATATCATATTCGTCTATTTGCTTTGAACAGAACTTTCAGTTGTATACAAGTACCAGTCAAACAGGGAGGAATGAACTGCTATCTGTGAACTGTTTTTTTTTTTTCCTCTGACTGGAAATGTTTGACTACTAACTTTAAAATTATTTAGTATAGTTTCTGTAATAATTATCGCGTTGTCTTGAAGCATGGAGGTCTAAAAGTTTGGCATTTTGAAAACTATGAGTGGCGGCAGTTCCATTGAAAATTGGAAGTATTCACGGGAATCACGCCATTCTGAAATGTGTTTATGGACATATTTATTGGTTTTATAAATTTCATATATAAAAAAGTGTGAGAAAAACAACAAAGCACAAAATGTAATGTAACAATATGAATAAATCTTAAATACATATTTAGAGGTTAACAACAGTAATTAGATTCTATTACACAAATACATGTATAATTTAGTAGCAAAACCATTAAAACTGATGTATTTTATGTCAACTATATATAATCATCTATTTGTTGTGATAGATTAGAAACAAAATAAATATTTAATGTACAGCATCATTCACAGTAACAACAAGACAAACTGAGAGCAACTCTCGGGTTTTAGACCAGCATTTTAGGAGCAGGTCATGAGACAACATCTGCTTGTACAGAAAATATTGAAAAATCAAGACATCCTACATACGAGACGTGAAATAGCAATGTTGCATCTTATGATATATGGCGACAGTCTGAGTTGTTCGATTTTGCTGCTTTAGCTCAACCTGAAAATATTAACCAGCTAATCTCCAAATCAAACCCAGACACAGTCCCAACTCCCAACTGTAATATTGATAGGAACATATAGAACTAACAAATACATCAAACAAGAATTAGTACAAATTGGAGTATCATCAGATATTGAGACTCCTGTACAAGCTGTGGTTTGTAGCTATCGGAATTCCAAACGGATGACGGTACATGTAACAACAAGACAAAATGAGAGCAACCCTCGGGTTTTAGACCATCATTTGGGAGCAGGTAATGAGACAACATCTATTGCCATGTTCCGTCTTATGCTCTATGGCGACAGTTTGAATTGTTCGATATTGCTGCTTTAGCACAACCTGGAAAAGCCTTGCCATGTGGGCAAGCAAACTTATTTAGTAATACATCAGACGGGCTAAATCAAACTCAGTGGCAGTTCTATTGATAATTGGAAGCATTCGAGAGAAGAACGATATTTTGAAGTGTGTTTACGGACTTACTGACTTTAAGAATTTCATATACAATGGGAAAAAGTAGGGAATATTACAGCAAAACACAAAATGGAATGGAAAATATAAATAAATCTGAAATATATATTTAGAGGTTAACAACACTAATTAGATCATATTGTACAATTACATGTATAATTCAGTATGAGACCCTTACAACTAATGTTCTTTATGTCAGCTATATATAATCATTTATTTGTTTTGACAGACAGATTACAAGCAAAAGAATTATATCATGCAATGCACCATTCACAGGCAAGGTCGTATATTATTTACATCAGACTACTTTTTTATATTCAATAACAACGTATATGCTAGTTTCGTTTGTATCTCAGTTGTGTAATGATCGTAAAAAGGAGGACCATTGTCTATTTAATACTATATTGGGAATCTAGAGGGACTGTTAATGACAACATGTATGAAAGTGACTTTATACTATAAAATGTTTCTCAGCTAACCTCTGAACCAAACCCATACAGAGCCCCAGCTGGCAACTGTAATATTAATAGGAACATATGGCACAAACAACTACGATACATCAAACTATAATTCGTCAGTACAAATCAAATTGGAGGATCATCAGATATTGAGACTCCTGTACAAGCTGTGTTTTGTAGCTATCGGAATTCCAGACGGATGACGGTACATGTAACAATAAGACAAAATGAGAGCAACCCTCGGGTTTTAGACCAGCATTTGGGAGCAGGTAATGAGACAATATCTGTTGCCATGTTCCGTCTTATGCTATATGGCGACAGTTTGAATTGTTCGATATTGCTGCTTTAGCACAACCTGGAAACGCCTTGCCATGTGGGCAAGCAAAATTATTTAATAATACATCAGATGGGCTAAATCATAAGCAGAGGGAATTATGTTGTTAAATGGAAGCATTTGCATGAAGAACGCCATTTTAAAGTGTGTTTATGGACATATTGCGTTTAAGAATTTCATATACCATGGGCAAAAATAGGGAATATTACAGCAAAACACAAATGGGAATGAAACAATATAAATAAATCTGAAATACTTATTTAGAGGTTAATAACAGTAATTAGTTTCTATTGTACAATTATATATAAAATTCAGTATGAAACCATTAAAACTTATGTTCTTTATATCAGCTATATATAATCATCTATTTGTTGTGATAAATTTCAAATAAAAGAATGATATCATGTACTGCATCATTCACAGGCAAAGTTATGTATTATTTGCATCAGACTATTTTGTTTTGATTCTATGACAACATATATGTTAGCTTCATTTGTATCTCAGTTGTGTAATCATCGAGTAAAAATGGACCATTTTCTATTGAATACTGCATTGAGAATCTGGAGGGCCTGTTTATGACAATATGTCACCCAGCTTACCTTCGAAGCAAACCCAGACACAGCCCCAGTTCGCAAACGTAATATTGAGAAGCTGGAGGGCCTGTTTATGACAATATGGATGGAAGTGACTTTATACATGAAAATATTAACCAGCTAACCTCCGAACCAAACCCAGACACAGTCCCAACTCCCAACTGTAATATTGATAGGAACATATAGAACTAACAGATACATCAAACAAGAATTTGTCAGTGCAAATTGGAGTATCATCAGCTATTGGGACCCTGTACAAGCTGTGCTTTGTAGCTATCGGAATTCCAGACGGATGACGGTACATGTAACAACAAGACAAAATGAGAGCAACCCTCGGGTTTTAGACCATCATTTGGGAGCAGGTAATGAGACAATAGCTATTCGTACAGAGAATATTGAATGCTCAAGACATCCTATATATGAGAAGTGCAATAGCCATGTCACATCTTATGCTGAATGACCGCGGTTTGAATTTTTCGATATTGCTGCTTTAGCTCAACCTAGATTGTACAACGATGGTAAAGGAACAGAAATGTTGCATTCTATTACTTTAATCAACTTTATTTACTGCTGAACCGTTTTTGGAGACTAGTAGTGTATTTCCCTGTTTTTTTAGAAACATCTGATCGTATTTTTAAGGACCATTACAATAATCGAATACCAGAAATGTGTACTATAAAGAGTGTTAGATGAAATACATGTTTGCCACGGTTATCGTGAATATTTCAGATATTATAATGTCATTTGGTATCAAGCCTATTTTTGATTACTCTCTAAAGTAGAAGAAAGCTATTTTGCCAGATTAAAGTCATTCATAATGCGTATAAAAGCACATACATATATTCATCCTCACTGCCTTAGAGCTATTCTTTCTTCTTATGCCCCAAGCAACTGTTTCGTGTGCTTTTCACAGCACTTACTGACTGGGGTGGGTGGGTGTACCTTGTACATACATATATATAGTTGCACATTGTAGTTAAGTTTTGCATATAGCTTAGGACCCTTGTACATTGTGTACATATATTGTTTCTCTAGCAATGTAGATACTTTGTGAGTTGATGAATCTTGATGAATCTGCACCTTTGTCACGCACATAGTTAACGTTTTAGTGACATTGGTCAAATTATGCTTTCTAAGTTTATATCTCAAGCCCTGTTCCTGCCAGAATCACGTAACTGTCATGTATCATTTGAACTCTGATTTCAGACCCCCGAATAAATAGGTTTTTACTGGCCCAGTATGGGGAAGCAAGACTATTTAATAATAGATCAATTGGGCTAAACCCCATGCAGTGTTTTTATAAAATCGAAATAAGATTCTAAATAATTAAATTTCAAAACAATTGTAATATGAAATCTTTTTCTTTGATCATTGCAAAGATTATCAAATATAAAACAAACAGCTATAAGGCAAGACAAACAATTATTTGTGCAATTTATCATGAATACAGAATCGTATCAAAACTTAATCTCATCTATAGCAAAGTAACAAAACAATTCAAGCTAAATTTAACGTGAATTATTAAAACTATTCCAGTGAAGCCGGCGTTTCACTTGTCTCCGTAAATTTCTTACATTAAAGTACATCCACCAACGCTATATGCGCAACTTTAACTAAATGACTTTAGGTTCATACTGTCATGACCATAGCAACTGATCAAGCATCAGGTGATATGAAAGCATGACTAGTGCATTTTCTTGAAAATGCTCTATAGGGTTATCAGAATAGAACTGTTTACATATTATTAAAGAGGAAGCAAACTTGTTCACGTTACAAAATATACTTGAAAAAACGTTTAAATAATGGAGCTGCATTTTTACTGCCACTCAGCGTCCGTGTACATTAAATTTATATAAAGTATGAATCACTAGTATCTCACATGGTCAACAGAACCCTCTACAGAACAAAGATACTGTTTAATTATAACGTCATTCCAAATTTTGTTTCCACACATACAAGTAGCAAGTTCCACCATATCTGGTTCAAGATACAGTAGTGTTTCTGTATTTAAATAGTGACCTTATTCAAACAAGTCCAATATTTTAAATGCAAGGAAATGATGAAAAATCGGTAAATTAATGGTGTCGAAATTTATCAGGTTGCCTATGTTATTGAGAAAAAAAGTTAATTTAAGGTTTCTGTATTATCATGCTAACTAGATTTCTTTTCCAGTCCAAACGGTGCAATATATTCTTTTCACAGATTCCAAACAACTGCTAAACATACAAGCCAGGAATCTTCATCAGATTCTGTCACATTTAATGGCAGTTTAAATGTCGGATGTCTAAACTGCTGGATTAACAACTTGCGTTTGAAAGACGCAGAATAAGAGTTCCCTCAGAGAATGCAAAGTTTTGAATAATAAAATCTGCCTGTACTTAGTGTCCAGCTGCCCCAGAATATTTTGCATCCGTCACTGCATTTTTTCCACTTAACTTTTGACTTTCAGAACTATTGTTTATTATATTACTCACATGTGAAATATAGAAAATTATGAATGAAATATATTTCTTATTTCGCTATTCCCTATATTTGCATATTTTAAAAAAAATTTTCTTATAATATAAATTGCGAAAATATAAGACTTCTTTCCATGAAATGTGATACCTAATAAATACTAGATTTGCCTCATCTTTTTGTACAAAAACAAATAACATTTTAACCCGTGGTTTTGTTAATCATTTAAAATATGTCGGTTTTGGTACCCCACGATGAGAAATATACCATATATTAGTGTAAAAGATAAAATACCATCTATTATATTCCTTACCTAACCATACATGTATCAATGTATCATGAGTATGAAATTTATATTCTGGAATAATATACATTCTAGCTCAGAAGCAAATGTAAACGGCATGTTGAAAAACCATAATGCATAGTTTCAGTTAAGCGATCATGGTTTCAGAGACAATGCGCAAATATATTTGAAAATAAATGAAAATATCAACATTCATACTATTGAAACAAATGTTGACACTTTTTAACAAATATTTTGTTCCAAAATGAAAATGAGCAACTATCAAAAACCATAACTCTGAACATAAGTGAAACTTTCATGACATGAAAGTGCAAACAAATCTAAAACCTGCCATCGTAATAAAAACATCTTTCAACATCCTACTGGTACAGGATAAGTTTTACTTGCAAAACATAAACATCTTTGTAAAATGTTAATATGTAGGACGTAGGTAAACAAAGGCTATTTCACAACATGAAGGCAGAGCCAGATCTCATGACTAATTATTCACTATGAGTTCTTAACACTGAATCTTCTACCTTTTAAGTCCTGAATTTTGTTATATAGAATTTAATCTGGTTTCACAGGTGCCTATCCAGAACACGCTCTTTCCTCTGTGGCCGTTCCACCTTCGATTTCCCTGTAACCGACGCTGTTCGCAGAAACGTTCCATGCTGTCTTGAAGCGTCCTCTTGCTTACTTTCTCACTGGATTCTGACGTGGTGCGTTTACCTATTAATAAAAGTTTCTTTTCTAATTTAACGTGCCACACTCACTACATATCAATACATGTACATCTTTTAAAGACGAACTTTTAAACTGCTTACTATGTAAATAATGTCAAGAGAGCACTTTTTGATATGAAAAATTGCACTTGGGATCATAATTTCACTCCGAGAAACATTATTATTGTTGCATGCTCTTCACTCTCCTCTCACGTCAGTTTCTGCAAAACAGCTATATATAATAAAGATATCAGGTATTTAATTTTTGCACAGATAATCAGATAAAGGTGACGCATCATGCACTAGAAGGACACACAACACAACGATTTTATTTAAATTATACACACATGTATGTATGTATGTATGTATGTATGTATGTATGTGTGTGTGTGTTACAATAGTCAGCCTCGAACCGATTAGTATTTCCAATGATCCTCTCCTGTCCGCCAAATCCAATGTGACACTTCGTCTGCCTGTCTACCACCCTTAGAGACTAACTTCCTGTTGTTAGACCCTATAATCCTGATGGTTACCATGGCAGGCCAAAAAATCTGTACTGCAACACAAGAGGGTAACAATAATGCCTCTAATTGACCAAAAGATTTACATATCTGAAGGAAATATGATAATTAATAATTGAAAGAATACAGAAAAGCATTCAGCATGCGGTACAAGATAGTCCGCATGTCCTGTGAAATTTAAGTCACCAACTGATTAAAAATCTATTAGAGAGACACAATTATTTTCTGAATAAAATCGTTGTCTCGCATTGGGTTTCCATAGCTACATTTCATTACAAATAATGCGAATAATAATGGTTTGAAAGTTGAAACTATTTTACAGGAGAAGAGATGGATGAACACAACCCCAGAGTCACTAAAATCATGGTCATTTTTTATACAGTTAATGCATTGCTAGAAACAATTTTACAAAACGTTGTGAATTTCCTTTGTTTAAAGCCACTAATGAATGCATATCAGCATTTTAGCATTTTAAACAGTATTTGTTTACTTCAAGTGATTGTTTCCTTTTAAAAGCAATTGCTGCTTCAGTTAAATGTATTGCCAACAGCTCAAGACTAACTAAAGGAGAAAACTATCATCAGGTCTAAATAATAGATGTAAATTAGAGTTGTCTCCCTTGAGATATAAATCTACTTCTTCTGTAACAGATGAAATATTTTCGTCTGGAATCATGCTAGTTATCAGACCTTGTCTGTCTATCTTATTCCTAGTAGTATTCATGTTCTACTTTGGGATATGCATGTGGTATAATGTTAATTCTACCTTGCACTCCACTTTCAATCATAAGGAATATGTCACAGTCTGTTAAAATGACAAGTTCAATACCTAATGTCATTACAATTACGTCATTACAATGACCAAGAGCACTGTAACATTGTGACCATCTAGTTTGTACATTTTGATACAAATATGCTTAAACTCTGAAACAAATGTCACATGGGAACAAGGTATCCATCGTGACTAAACAGTCAAGTAGTTCTTCACGTGTTTGAAGGTTACACTATTCAGTGATACCATTAATACGTTTTGTACTGATCCCTTGAGATGTTTGAATTGCTGCATGGTTAGTTAAACGTCCTAATGCTGGTATAGCTACTTCATAACAAATCTGACGAATACGATAGTAACAAGGGCATACACTTTTAGAAGTCTTTGCAAAAAAATTTAAACGTTTAGCTGGTGGCTATGGAAAACCAGACGAATATTTTACACTGTATATTGCTATGAAGTAACTATCTTTCCAAATGAATGCACACCCCTTCCAAAAAACGGTCTCAGGAATCACAGATATACTCAGAATTCTTTATGGTCTGTAGTTTGCTTAATTAATGCACGGAATAATAAAAAATTCATAGAGCATATACTTATTCAAGTCTGGTGTAAACGCCGATATAATTTCAGCATTATTTGATCTTATAGCTTGAACGAATATGAACAAATATTACTTACGTATTGGACTGTATTCACTTTGACCATCCCTAATGCTTCGACATCCTGTTTATCACCTGTTTTTGTCATTCCGAACCAACTTTTTCACTACTGGTTCTTATCCATGGAAATAATTTTATGAAAAGGCAGTGTAGCGGACAAAGAGGATTTATTTTAAAAAATCCAAATATATTTGGTCCTGTTCTTATAAATCTAGTTAAGATAACCGAATCGTGCAATATAACAGTTATAAAACAAACCATGTGATCGTAAATGGAAAACATGACAAAAAAAGATGCATGCAAAGTCATCCACTCTGCTCCTAGTCCTTCGCAGTCAGACATGGATTTTATGGTGTATGCAAGCATTTATTCGACACAGAATATGCTTGAACGGCCAAAGGTCATCCACTGACAGCCCAAACATTTTCCGTCCATAACCTTTTCCTGTTGTTTGTCAATGCTGAATTTTACAATGTGTCCAAATCCTAATAAATCATGTTATTCTAACGTTTCTTCAAAGATGAACTCACCATGAAAATTTCTTTTCATGTTAACAAGAACAGCGAGAAAAATGTCCTGGAATGACTGACCCGAGTCAAACTGGTCTGTGGACTGTGTATTTGTAATGTTAGTATAGTATTCGCACAGCTCCCGTTTGTTTGCATATCAGCCGATTTTAAAAACAAAAGGCGCAAACAATATAAAAATGCACACAACTAATTCGCTTTATTCATCAGTTTATCACCTCTAACTGGATTATCGCCTGGCGAACGTCGAAACGCCACTTTGAGCTTGGTGGTGTTTCAACGTTCGCCATGTTTGCATGTCTCTGTTTTCTAATAACAGATGTGATGTAGTTTTGTGTTGTACTTTTGCTCATTATATGTCCAACTTTGGTATGTAAAATATAAAAAAAATGTTCAGTGGCATCATCCATTTATCCTCTGTCTGATATAGACTTAGAGATTTTTTTAATTCGTGATAAAAGTTTCAATATTGAATTTGTTCTAGTTCATGACGTGTCATTTCACAAGTGTGATCAATTAAGTCTAGCTGTGCTCACTAAAAACCGAACTGAAATATATTTATTTTAATGATCTTCTTCAAATATGGTTTAACTTAATTAAAAAAATTCAAACAAATCTTGCGTCCACCATGAAATAAGTATTTATTAACATTTCTATTAAATTAATATCTAAGTTATTTGCCATATTCCGTTTAAAACCCTCTATTTATGTTTTAAAGTATCTCTTAACGTCATTATAGGGTTTTTGTATCCAGTGGTACAAATGGTGCTAGTCAACTTGTTGCCCTTCTTGACTGTTTTCTTACTAGGTTGGGTTATTACGTTTAACTATGCCTTATATTGTTCACTTTTTATGTTGATGACCTTTCTGAAATATGGTTCATCATCATTTAAAACATGAATACAGATCTTGATTATTACCACCCAAAAAATATGTGTTCATTAACATTTCTGATAAATGAATTTTTAATTTGACATTTTAAAGATTTCTTATCTTGCAGAAAATAAGTTCATACTAAGTAACCTTCAGAAGTAACTGTGCGCCTTTTGTTGGTGCATACTATATATAGAACAATAAAATGACAGTTACGGAATAAACTACAGATTTTTCAATTATATAAAATGCAATATTTCTGTTCATTTACCTATTTTACAAAATCCAGCTTGAACTAAAGTAGCAATATCGATCAATTCAAACTGCCACCACGTAGCATTGGAAGCAACACGGCTTCGGCACTGCTCATGTTTGGGATGTTTTAGCCTTTCAGTGTTCTTGTTATCGATAGAACGTTGCTTAGATATCCGAGAGTAGCTCTTGTATTTTCTTGTTGTTCCCTGTACCGCTATCTCTCTAGAATACTGATAGATGCTAGACATAGAAATCTCACTTTCTGATGACACACTTATTGGTACGGAGTAATCATAGTTTGGAGCACCTGCTTTTGTTGCATGTTCCATTGAATCTTGCACTTGGGAGCTGTGGTCAATGTCTGGGATTTTTCGATTACATTTGCCCCTAGAATGCTTCCAAATATGTGTAGGACTGCAACTGCTCATGATTTTTCAAAGGTTTTCTTTCTAAACCCTCCTAGCTTCAAGATAATCTGGAAATGCGAATAAAAAGGTATACTGAGCGTTTTATCAACTTTGCAACTGAGTAGGCAGAAAGCATTTACACTCAGGATAAATAAACAGATAAAAATAACAATTCATCTCTCCATATCTGACTTGTAATTCTATACAGAGGAACACTAAAAAAGCACTCAATCAGAACACATATTTGGATTTATGCGCAGATGGATCATGTTCATTATTTGTCCCCCTTTCCTCTGACATAACTCAAAATATCAGCTAATGTATCAAACAGATCAAAATAACTGTCAGAAGCTATCGCTTATAATTCGTAATTAACATTTTTAAACATGAATACATTTATTCATCAAGCACGTGATATCTTGGTCCTGAATAGTTTATAAAATTGTCTAGGAAAACAATTATTGCCATACACTTGAATATAACTGTGTTTAGTCTACTTCCCACCCTGACATACATTTTTGCTATATTATGGCTAGGAACACGATGCACGTGGTTGTTATAGAACACAACAATGGCATTATTGCACGGTTTCCACAAATAGTTATCTCCTGATGGAAACCAGACATTCCAGAAGGAACGTAAATAATACTATAATGGAAACAGTGGCAGACATCAAAGGGAATGCATAGCTGGTGATGGGTAAAGTGGAAACTCCCACAGTGGGTGAGACTTTTCAAGAAGCAAATGTTCAGGAATGGCCACAAACGTATCTGAAACCTATTGAGGACGTTTGAGAAGCTTTCAACAGAGAAACTTAATGTATTTTTTAAAGTTTGATTATTATAAGAAACATGGTTTTTTAAGTGACTTTGTTTGGCAGTTTATTTTTCAAATAATAATATTCCTCAGCTGAAAGTTCTTTTTAACGAAAACTGGACCTGAGTAAAATATTTCATCCAAAATGAAGACGAGCACTACGTTTTGCACTTCATTGATGCAATTTTAACACAGAAAATTGCCTAAACGCAAAATAACAACAACAAGAACAGCAATAATAATAATAATAATAATAATAATAATAATAATAATAATATGGTCTGAAAGGTTGTTTTCCTCAAAAAATATATTAATATTAATTTCAGACATTGTACAGACTATCATGCAAAATCTAATAAAACATTTGGCATGGTTGCTGTTTCAGAAATTTTACAAAATTATTTAGAGAGTAGAGAAATAGGTCGGTGGCATGCCCTACTTTTTCGGGCAAATGTGTGTGAATAATCTAATTTTCAGCATTTGTTTCACTTTTCAAGGAAAAACTAATTGTAATTTTCATAATATCTGAAAATATACTACCAAATATCAACCTTTTGACATGCATTACTTTATATACATTGATAATTTCCAAATATACCAATCTGCATCGAGTCATAGACAGTCCTTAGAAATTTTAAAAAGCTTTAGCATAATTAGGTAAGAAATAAAATGACATTTGAAGAAAAATGATTCATCTGTGGTGTTTGCTAATCTTGATAAATAATATTTCCGTTATTTATAATTAAAATTTATAACAACGTCAACAAAATACTAACAGTAATATACTGAATATTTAAATTAATGCCTCTAATTGCCAAAGTCTTATTCTAATGTATTAACTTAAATAGTTATTTTATAACATCCTGAAATTTCACTCATTTCTTTGTACCCAATAACTTAATAATAATAATGATGATGATGATGATGATAATAATAATAATAATAATAATAATAATAATAATAATAATAATAATAGCAATAATGATAGCAATATAAACAATAACAAAAATAATAAGAATAACAGTAAATAGTTTTAAAAATGTATTCGTGTTGAACTACTATATCACATAGACAGGTCAGTTAATTCTGAAAATAAGCTCTGCTATATATAATGTTAAACTTAATACAAATAAATGATTTACAATACAGACAGAGATATGTAGCATTTGCTACTTTGTTTTGGGGAATGGTTGATGAATGTTACTCTTTAAATTTATAACATGCTTCAATAAAGACATAACCATAATTTGTTTTAGTTTCTTTGTGTTATATATACCCTCAAATTTGGAGGCGTTTGTCATGTATTAACATAAGCAGCTATGTTATGATATACTGATATTCCCCACATTTAGCTCCATTTTATGTTACCAGTAAATGTGTTGAAAAGCAAAACAAACTAGAGAGCCAAGAACATTTTTCGAGAGGGATGTTGGCATTTTAATGTTGGACCAAAAGCTAACATGCATCTCACTATGGGACGGATCAGATACAGACTGAATAGAATTCACAGGAGTCTAAGTCCATTTCCTTTAAGCTGCTAGGTGTTCGAGCCATCACTGATATTGCTGAACAATAATAAGATTTTGAAGATGACCACCATGACAGCCACGCTGTATGTAACATGAGCACTACTTTCGTTTAGAACCGACTAGACATCATAAGTGCTTTGGTGAAAACCCACTTTTGACATGGGCGAATGGCTCTCAATTTATTACGAATAGTGATGATTTCTTCTCATGCAATTGTTTAAAAATTTCTTTAAAAAGAGTAATTTGCGATTTGAATAATTTTAAACTAGGTACACCAACATTTGCACGGTTTTACTCATCATGCATCCAAATAGCTAGTAAAATTCAGAAGAAACAAGGAGAACAAACTAAGAAATTTTTTTTTTTTGTCGCCAGTATATGGCATTTTCTTTTACAGATGATCAGTCAAGCACATATTCAAGGCACACTGATTTTAGGTGCTTCATTTTACATCAATAGCTTATTAGAGGCCCAATTGGACCTGATATTACTCACCTGACGTAAAGTTAATTTAACAATCTTCCATTTCAAAAAGAAGTCTTATGGAGTAATGTATGAAAACAACTTATGTGATCATCTCTTAAAAGTTATCTAATGCTGATTTGGTCTATTTTACTGTATGTATAGTCTGTTCCTCATAATCTAGTCCTCCATGAGGTTGATGATAATAAACATATTTGTTTAAGAAATTACTTAAAAATATAGTCTATATATCTACACAAGTAAAATATTCGTCAAATTAGATTCAAGGTATCTCATTAATATGCGCAGATCTCACTTGTCAGAAATCGTGTCAATGACTATAGTAGTATAAACGTATTTAGCAAGGTTCATCAAAAACCAATTACAACAATGTGGATCCAACTCTTACCAAAATGATAGTTCATAACATGTTTACAAGCTCAATCAATCAAATGCAATTTCACGCCAATAATTTCACTCGTATTCATACTTCATCAACCACTAGATGACAGAGGACAGTTTATTAGGTTTCAGCAAAATATAATAAAGAACACATATTTTATAGTTGTTAAAATTCTAATACAACACCACCACCCCAAGTAAAAACATGATCATTTATCGGGTCACTAAAGTGTTGACAAGTTCAGCAAATCAGGTGCAAAGCACATTATTAATGTGCCTCGATGTTGTTCATAACTATCCTCATTCAAGATCTGGATGACTTGATCCTATTTACAAAGTTTGATAAAACCTGGGTCAATAATAAAGTCTTTAAGATGGTAGCATGCTAAGCCAATCACATATAATATCACCTCATTAATTTGCGTGGATCCACATTCATATCGCTCCAGTTATTTCTGCGAGATAAAATTATGCTTCGGATATATCTTGTTAACGTAAAGAAAAATCATACATTCTCCCGGTAATGTCTTCGCTAAACAAAACCCGCACCTATTCAGACCACTTTGGTTATTTTTCCATTAGATGTACAGTAGGATTGATCGAGGACAAAAAAGTTCAATACATTCACAACTTGTCAGTCAATCTTTATTTCGTAAATAGAATCTTTATTTCGTAAATAACAGAGATGATCTGAACGGCACCTAATGACAGCTATCAATATACATTCAAAGTATGATTTGTAGCTCTGACCTCTAAGTTGTAAATACATGGATCCCCGTTCATAATGGAAGTCTTGCGAGATCTGAGAAATATAAGTCTATATTAAAAGTAAATCAAATCAGATGAAAACTCTGGCTTCCATAGTGGCAACAAACTACACTAATCAGCTGCAAGATCATCTGATTAATATTTGTGGATCCTTCTCATTATCCTTTAGATGCTAAACCATATTCAAAAATTAATCAAACTACAAGCAGAGATATAGCATCCAGTTGTGCATGAAGCTCAGCCAATCAGATACAAGATCTTATTAATATGTGTCGATCTTGCTCATTATTGAAATTATATGCCATCTTTATGCTATAAACGAATGATACAACTTTGCTCAATTCGGAGTGGCCACTCGTTCAGGCATAAGCAAGATTTGCTACTAATATCTGTCGATCGATCACATTATCAAACATACTCAAGACTTTGATTATATAAACCAACATTTTAAATTTGATATTAAATACCAGAATCAAAGACATGGCCTCTTAAGCGGCAACAAGCTCACATGATCAGCACGCTCTTGATTCAGCGCATCCACAACATTAAATATATACATTAATATTTCAAGTTTGACAAAATCGAGTTAGAGTTATTGCTTCCAGAATGGTAGCAATCTCAATCACATGTAAACGTATCTCCATAATATGCATCGATCTTTCTCATTATCGAAATTATCAAAGAACTTGAGGATATAAGCATATAGTCATGTCTGATCGACGGCGAGATCACAAATATAGCCTCCAGTGTGTTATCCAGCTCAGTCAGTCAGATATATAATTACATAATCCATATTCGTGGATCTTTCTCACTATCGAACCTATCAAAAATATTGATAATATAAGCCAATATTTCAAGTCCGAACAAAATTAGGCCAAAAATATAGCTTCATGAGTTTTGCCAATCAGATGCAAGATCACCAATTCAAAAACCTTTTAGATCATTACATGGCTTTAGACACTCAACCAAGTTCATTTGTAAACAGCCTTCTGCGACCCGGACATTTGACTTCTGAACCTTAAGTCTCTAGAAGCTTCCCGCAGCCTTGTTTGAGTTGTGAGCTAAATCTGATGGTGATGCACGTACGCAAACAATAAATATTTCAATGTAGAAAGGATTTAGGAAGCTGGCACCGTACAGACGGAAACTGTAGTTGCTATTATCTGGCTTTGTCCGACAGTCCTTACTGACAGCATAAAAAAGAAAAGAAAATTACCTTTCTCCACAATGCATTGGATATGTACCATTCTGTTAGTAATGTCTTTTGTAGATGTTTCCAATTTTTGTAGTAGTCAGTAGTTTAAATGAGAAAAATCAATTAAAAAAAGAAACAAATTAGAAATTGGACGGCTCTAAGTACTTAAATAAATTGTATATGCAAATTTACCAACAAAACTCTAACTATAAATCACGTGATGGAACCCACGACCTCCCGCATCCGAGGCGGACGCTCTAACCACTAGGCCACCAGAGCGGTGGTACAAATAAATGTAACAAATCTGTTTAATAAGAAAATAGTTGCCCATTTATCCTTTTAAGGTCTTTTATTTAAACAACTCTCTTTTCCTTGGATCTATTTCAAAACCTATATATATATATTCTTTATGTATCTATTTACATGTATGTGACTTTCTTTGCCCTTCTATTTGTGCAATATGTCTCTTCCTTCTCTTGTGATCTTCATTTACTAAATGCTCTATCTTGTTTAATTACTTTAATTATTGACATATGTTATTACAGTGCAATCAAAAGATTAAAGGAAAACAAAAGTTCTTTATTTGCTAGTTCCGTAAAACATGGCATATTTTATTTTACTTAATGTTTTAGCCCAGGTTGTAATAATTTGGGGCAAGCTCAAATCTCCAAAGGTGAGGATCAATTCTTCTGTCATCGGGGCAGCTAACGTTTCGAACTTTGATGAAGCCCGTGTTGAGTGTTGATTGCAAACTAAAATGTAAGTGAGTGCCCATCTGCGGGTACAACGTATGCTATTAAACTAGACTAGGCCACACATATCACTTTTAAATGCAGACACAAACAAAAGAAATAAGCAAGTTCCTTAGGGTAATAGTGTGTTGGGGCTGAGACTCAGACTATGATCCAATAACTTACGATGTTCTGTTTAACTGAATGGCTAGTTCAAGATGAGGTTACTTGATCCGACTGGTGTGTGGCGACTTGTGGCACAAGAGAATGGAGGAACCTCCGGTGTATCGATTGATTAGTTGGCAGAACAGTGGAAAACTATAAACGCTTCGCTGACAATCTTATTAATTTAATTCAATGGTAATTAACTTTCGCCATGCAAAGCAAGAAAACATAAATTCAATTTGTGTCAATTTGCCGGCATCAGTGGAACATTACTTTTGTACCTACCACTGATCTTTGATTGTGGTGATTGCTGTGTTGCTCGGTAAGAGGTACTGATTGATCGGGTCCAATTTTAAAGAAGAATATTCTTTGTGGCAGTATCTAATATACTTAAAACACAAAAGCGTACAATATATTACACCGTACTTTTAAAATTTTCAAAACCATTATTAAATTAGTTCATGTTGATGATACGGCTAAATATAGTATAATAAATTATGGCAGAAACATGGAACAGATTTTACCCAGACGGTCCAAATAATATGTATGCTTAAACTATTGATAAGAAACATTATTCTGTAAATATTGCATATTACGATCTGATATTATTCACTATCAAGATGTATATTTTGCCCCCTTCTATAAGCTGAGAGTTCGTATTTACATTTCGATATTTTCCAGTCACTGTTGAAATATTGGTACTAGCTAGAAAAATCGGACTTAGAATGTACATTTTTGCAGGACACTTACGAACGTTCCCAAAATCTAAATAATAATAATAATAATAATAATAACAATAACAATAATAAATCTAATAGTAATTAACACATAAACTATCGAGCAAATTTAATATTATGAAGCAAGCTTTTCTTTATTCTGGAATACAAAACTTTTCTTAAGCTCAAAAGCAGTCATTGCATCAACATACATATTTCTGTTACGAAATAATGTATTTAAGCACCTGCTACTCATTGAAACTGATTGGTTTGCCAAACCACAAGGAAAAGAAAACATCGGTAAATATTTTCAAGCAAGTTTTGTACAGGATGAAATTATTGTTCTTTTATTGTTTGTGATACGTATTTCCACAAGTAGACAACTGCTGTTGTGAATATGAATGTCAATTTTAATTGTTTAACTTATTTTTATCTCGTCCTACATTTAATGTCATTTAGATATTTTACCGATAGCTTAGTTTGGAATATTAGCGCATGATGTACCTATTAGGGAAATTTATTTCCAGCAATGTTAATGAATGAATGAGAGCTACGTTGTTTGCCCGGTACATGTATAACAGACCTGTAACTTGTTCATTGACTACATCATTACCGAGTTGAAACTAATATAGTTATATTTCCTGCATTGGTATTTTAAGTTTGAATAATCTTTGTCACTTCCTTACCCGCAAAATTCTTTATGTTTTCCATTTTTGGGCCCCAATTGATAAATATCATTACTGTATATCGTACTTGCTTTCATTCCAAAGTAAAATTGCACTGTATAAAACCTGAAAGAATATAATATTATTTGCAACATAAAACTTTGCAAATGAGAATCGATATAAATGCTACGAGGATAAAATAAGCTGACACTGAGCGTCAAAAAGAATGTCACTATGTCAGTAATTTGTGATGATACAAAGATGTTAATGGTTCAAACCAACGTCCAAACCAATGCCCCCACAATACTCATGACAACATTTATTAACAATAGTGTACTGATCTGATTGCATAATAACCCTAGGTCCACTGAGATGCTAATAGATATTTGTAATTAATTGGTGCTCACCATTGTGTGGAGAAAATTCAAAGATATGTGAAGTCTGAAATTTGATCAGATATCAAAACTAAAAAAGACGATTTGAGGTATTTAAAATATTGCAGGACATAATTTAATCAACGTCGGGTAAAGAAGCACCTGATGTGACTAACTCATAAAAGTATCGAAGTACAACAGTAGTATAAATGTGTGTATCCTAGGGAGCTAGTTAAATACTTGCCTAATTAATACTAATACCTAAATACCATTACACTACAGGATTCAACTCTCCTTGCAGTGATTGGACATCACTGAGATAAAAATACGAAAATTCCTCACGCGATAGTTAAGGATATTGTTTGAGGAACCCAACTCGTGTAGGGATTCAATATTCATTTAGAAGATCCAGACTAAGGTATATTCTGTCCTCAATAGATAAAGTTCATATTAATCATCGCATTTGTCAAATCTGTGCACCATCGGTCCACCAAGTCTAGGAGAAATTCGCTTTATATTCCTAAATTTTTCCAAATCCGCAGGTTCAGCTGTTTCTGGAAGACCGTGCTGCATTTGTTTCGTACAACCAGTACTTTCAGTTATTGCCATGTTCGTCTGTCAGATTTATTGAACTTGACGTAGTCTTCTTCTGTGTGTGTGTGTGTGTGTGTGTGTGTGTGTGTGTGTGTGTGTGTGTGTGTGTGGTTTGTGTATGAGTGCGCGCGCAAGGAGAGAGAAAGCATTTATTGATGGTAGTATTGCAACTGTGAGCAAGTGAGCTCGCTACGTGTTCAGTCGCAAATTAAACGAAAAAGTGCTTTCAGAAAATATATTGAGTACCTGCTATCCATCAGTGGTGGTTAAGTTACATATTTATCCCTTGATACCCAAATATCATCATTCAGTAGACAATTCCTTCATCACCCTGTGTGACAACTAATCTGAAATTTTATTTTTTTTATCGTGTAACAATGCGCATTGAGGTATAAAATAAATACTTTCCTTTTCTAGTTTGTATTTTTGGATGGAGTAGGATGACAGATTACATTGTTTTCCATTATACCTAACTTATATTGGTATGTATCCAATACAAAATCGCCTTTAGTGTGTCTAGAAACCACTAACTCTTTATTTAATACTTTTTAAATTCAGTCACATTGGCGTTATGCTTCAGAAAATCTTTAACTTTACTGCGCTTTTTTTAGGAACTTTTATCACATTGGTTTCTAGAAGCTATACATATGTGAATAAATTGATATGGATATGCTTCAATCAAACAAGACAGCACATGTTTCACCATATTATTTGGAGCAGTTTCTCAAGAAAAGTGGAATTATTATTCAGGACATAGCAATCAATTTAAAAAGCATCTGACATAAGCTATTGATTATTAAGGACGACAGTTACCAAAGTGGCTAATACGTGTATTACTACAAATAATTAATTTCGATGGCATCCAATATATAAAAATCAAGTCGATATGTTGTTGCAGAAGAACAAACTTCGTACATTTGCAATTATCACATTGAAACAAAGCATTCAATGATAAATTTGACATCATTAGTCTAATGACCACAAATGCCGAAATCGGCGACACCATTGCTCGAAGTGCTGAGCCCCGAGCGACATACTAAATTCCTTTTCAGTAGCACAATGTTATGAGTGAATGTGAGAAACTACGCTATGTCTCAAAGATAAAACTCAAAAAGTTATCTAAATTGAACTAAGTTAACAAAGTGCTACCACAGTTAACTAAATAATGTGCTTTACACAGTGACACATCAGCTGTGTCAAATTATAAATGACCACAGGCATTGACCAAATATATACAATTTAACAATGAAATTCCTTCTAAGACTCTCACCAATTGGGTTTTAGAAAATTATGGTAGATTGTAAGATAACACACCCTACGAATATTAAGAGTGGAACATTAAGTTTTCAAGATGGGAAGCAAATGCTTCTAATCATGCTACAATACATGACTCTAGTGGAAGGTACGAGTCTGTCCGTCAAAATAAATCTATTGTGCACTTTAGGGCGCACCAGACGTATTCTACATCTCCGAATCCTTTTTAAAATAATTGAAACGCAAAACACGGAAGCAATTTGACGGAAGTTTCGAACTCAAAGCAAACCACGCATGCAGCAAACTATATCGATATAATACGGGCAAAAAGAGATATTACATGCAAGACCAAAACATGTACTGAGACATACGTATTTTCATTTGTCTGACCAGATTAAACATTAAGACATGTCAGTAACTCAAAATCCCAAAACATTTGAGTGAAATGATTTTTCAACCAACCTTGCATAAATTATTTAAGTTGGCAAAACATCCTAGATCAGAATATCATCTTAAAACTATTATTAAGTACAAAATAAGCAAATGATAAGTTGTCATCAGTCTTGATCTGAAAACAAAATTGAATACCCCCTTTGAAGTAGTACAACATATAATATAATATCACGAGATGTGTGCATTTTGTTGTAAGAATGCAAAAGCAGATAAAATTGTACCCAAGCAAGAGGGATAACTCTACATGGCAATAAGTAAAGGATCTGGTGTTATGCTTCAGAGATATGTTTTTGACACGTTTATACATCATCGCTCTCTCGCTCTCTCTCTCTCTCTCTCTCTCTCTCTCTCTCTTACAAGCCATAATCGAGAATAAATATTCGATGATAATTAATAAAGCTTTGGCATTCAATAACTAAACGTGCCAGGTCCATTTGTTTTTGTGATAGTATAACACACACTGAAACCTCAAAAATGTGTGAATATGCCCTTGACAGGATACGCGTGATTAAACATGACAATCTGACATTATGCCAATTAAAGAGATTCTTTAAATGCAAATGCTATGATAAAGCATGATTTGCATTATCTTCAAAAGGAAATTTATAGGCAATCATTTAAGTTACCTGATTAACAATCTAACTACAATTACTCAACTAGCAATTTACCAGCGTGTTCGGAAGCATTCAATATATCTTACCTGGTGAAATCATGCAGGCGATTCCTGCAAAACGGAGAATCCAATTCAGAAATGAAGCACTGCAGCAAATAACTTAAACGTTTGGCAGAATTCTTGCACTGAGAATAAAATTGGATATCCTTTCATCCTTGAATGACGTTCTTATTGAACCGAAGGAATATCACTATATCAAAACTTACGGATTTCTATTATATCCTCGAGAAATTCGGACAGAATGCTCCACAATAGAATGCACAATTATATGTTATAATACTGAACATATTACTTAAATTCTGTAATTTTTATTTTAAATAACTGGGATATAGATAAATATTTTCAAGAATAAAAAATACTCTGATTCAATGAACACACTATATTAAATAATTTGTACATTCCACATATTCGCATAGTTTGAGTCTAATGCTTGTCATGTAAAATCTATAATAAGACGATATTGCATTGAAACACTTGCAATATACAAGATTGCACAGGGGAAAGATCACTCAAATCAGAGGACATATTTTTCAATACGACACATGGCATGAAAGCACCTTTGCATAGCAAGATCCGATGACTTGCTTCTCTTCGAAGACAGCACAAATTTCAACTGATATTTCCAAAGGCGCTTACCAACATAAGCTACTAGATATCTCCAAGCATGAATGAATGCATCCGTACATAAAGGAAATCGGATACTGAATATGCCAAGAAAGAAGCCTTTCTCCTCTGTCTAGACTATCCAGGAAGCAATGCACATTTCTGCCCTGCACTTTCAAAACATAATTCATTCCCTTCACCTCCCACTGCGGATAAATCCATGAATCCCTAAGTTTTTCTTAAACCATCAACTTTAACAAAGAATTAGCCACACATTGATCGTGTCCTCCTAATTCAACAGTTCAAAATTTTCTATTCATTTCAAAATATATTTTTCTTGCTCTTATTGTCCTCGTAGATCACGGATTTGATAATCCATCTCAAGCCTGCATTATTCTAATGATACATATGTCCATTACTGCATGTTGTTGTGCTTTGTTTTAATTTGCTTGTTTGTTGTTGGGATATAAATAATCTCCATATTCTCTTTTCCAAACCACTGCCTCAAATATGTTATTATCCAAATACATCACGATACTAACGCTTGCTAAACGTCGTCAAAGTGCGAATATCTGTGCATAAATAAAGTCATGCGTTGCTGGATTGTATAAAGTAAGAGTTCATGAAACTTAGCATCGAAGCAGAATTTTGTGCTGAATTAAATGTTGTAGAAATGTAGTCATTCCCATCAGGATTCTGACCTTTTACACCTTTTTATCCTATCGTATATTTATCCAGTGTAGGCCTAGCACAATAAATGCAGGCGACCATGTCTGAAAATTTCATCATTTGTTTCTGCCGACAATCTGAAAATAAATAAAATACACAAGAGGCAATCTGCGGATTAAACCTAAGGTAAAGTAGCTAAAATTGAACTCACTAGGAATTTATAGACAATGTCAAGACTTTCATGATATCAGAGATCCATATCTTTAAGGACTGGAGAACATAATAAATTTATTAATACAGCACAAATCTAATCCATGAATGGGTTATTTCTGCTGGATGTTATTCATAATTGTCAGTAAGAGCACTAAAGACACACAGCTGCGAAAACCGGATAAGATACAATCAGGAGCAAGTGCATTTGCCACCAGATTTGCACACTGTGGCAATATTTTCATCGACGGAAGGGAAGGCAACCCACTATAATGTGTATGAGAAAAGTCTAGCTCGAATTTGTTGTTAAACGTCATAGTAGAATAAACTTTAACAAACTTTTACGTATGGCTCTTGCTCAACTGACTGGGCACGGTCTTATAAAACTGACTCCTTTTTGGACAAATAAAACTGTAAGACATTTGTCAGAATAATTTTATGATATATTGGTATGCCTTGTTTTGACGTCACAATCATGATGCATAACGATATTTGCTGCATCTGAACCATATTTGCGAAGTAAACTGTTAGAAGATTTGTTTCCTTTTTTATTGTCTGTTATCCCACTGCTCTGTGCAGTTGAGTAGACAGGTAGGTAGGTAAGAGCGTGTAGTTAACCTGATTGGGTGGTTCATTGGTTGAATTATATACATATTGCGCAAGAATAAGACAATTGTGTATCAAAGACAATTAAAAGAATTGGTATGTCACGAAGCGAATTATCACAATTCAGTTGTGATTCGAGGTTTCTGCTTTTCACAAAATTGGGTAATTAATGACAGCTAAAAAATTCGATGTAGCCTATTAACTGGGCGAATCATACGAAGTGTGTGCCTCCAAAGTCGATCCAAGTAGACGAGATGCGAAGAGACAGAGAGATTTCGCCTAAATATTGCTAATAAATTTTCAGCAAAGTACTTAGAGAAACGTTTAGAACGTTTACTTCACGTTGATACAACTTTAGATTGGCGTGGCTGAACGCGATGACGGTGTACGAAAATTAGCAAGGAATCAACACACGGGCAGATTTTGAACCGTGCTAATTAGTCACTTGTGTTAATTGGTAGAAGCGGTCGTGTCATTAGCTGTCCTTATCAACAGAAACAAGTTCCTCTCATAGGCATCAGACTCGCCTTAGCTACAGCTAACACAATCCATTTTTCTGCAACGTTGCTGCAAGGTTAAGATCTGGTTTCGTGTGGAAATAATATTGAGTAACGTTGTTAAAGCACTGCCTATGCACATAATCTTAATAATTCTCCTAGGGAATTAACCAAAATTTATAAATAACACTCTCATATGAAATTTATATACCAGTTACACAGCAAATGGTGTTATTTATTCTTGAACAATATATGCTGTGTTTTTACAACGCTTCACCGATGTTGTGCTAAATATAAAAATCTGAGGGGTGTTAATTGGAAAAGAAATAACTAATTAAAGCTGCACCTTGTGTCGGAAAATATTTTATTTGCCGATTTGCGTATTTACACACACACAAGGAAAGATCTTAGCCTTAGCAAATGTTACGAAGCTACCTACCGACATTTTCGCCCTTCTGGTACTGTGGACCAGGAGATGGTAATTTAAGATTTTGTTTAGACATAGAATAGCTCCGCTGTGTTGGAAACCTTATTTATAGTTTGGAACCAAATGCACTATACACGTGTCTAACATTATAGTAAGTACTTAGCTATTTTGCCACTCCAACTCAATACTGGAGCTGATATTATTTGTCATTTCAGTAATTCGCTGTAGGATTTCTTATTTTATAAATTGTGCTTGCTACGCTGTATAACATATTCGAGTCATACAGGGTCTATTCTAGGATATGTGACTGCAGGAATCGCGCTTGTTTCTGGTACAAAGAAAATATTATTAGCTATGCTCCAAGTTGTTTAGGAGTAGGGATAGCAAAATTGTACTAACAGACAGACGACAGACAGCAGACCATAAGTCATCCATTGCACAACTCTATCGAGTTAAAAATTCTGAATGGCATTAAAACTTGCCCCATAAAATAATCAGTATTGACGATCATCTTTGTTTATTATGTCACTCCTTCCTTATCAAAGAATGTCTAACGTTTAGGATGTTTACAACTTACCCAATACACCCACCATTTCAGTTACCCAGTACAAACACAACTAAACTTTTGTCTCAAACCGATAGGTAATTGAGCATGCACATATTAGTAAGCTAGAATGTGTCTATACAAATCATATTACAAATAACAATCATTTGCAGCGAGCTCAATCCTGAAAAGGATCGCGCATGTTAGTGATTAAAATAACTGTAGAGAACATTGACAACGAACAGTGTACAACTAGTTGTTGTGGCTAGCACAAGCTCTTTCGACTATCACTGAATCTTTGTCAAAGGCACAATAAAGAACTTAGCCCTACAAAACAAACAATAAACACAAAATAAAAGTTAAATTTACAAACCTTTACAAAACTGTACATGATTATATAGTTAACAGAGACAACATTTCATCATTTGGATATCGCACGTTAATGGTTGTCTTTTTTGTCACTTTCTATATATATATATATATATATATATATATATATATATATATATATATATATATATATATATATATATATATATATATATATATATATATATAGGGGAGAGAGAGGGAGAGGACTAGTTCTAAATATTTACGTGATATAAATATTTACGTGATATAAGATATGCTGCAAATCTATAATAATCCTTAAAAGATGAAGCCGACCAGAGCTAGCCTGGGCTGGTATCGAACTCACGTCAGTTAGATTATAACTCTGGTGCTCTACCAACTGAGATACCGCGGCTTTCAGAACATATTTTTGTTTAATAGTTAACGTGTAAAACTTAAACAATTATTGTTTCCCATTCTTTCGTTCCCCCTATAAAATGTAAAGTTGCGTCATTTTATGGTTAGTATATTTGCAACTGCTAAATTTAGATTTTAAGAAGGGAGCCCAACCTAAAGTGAAGCATTACATAGCTGTATTTACTCTGTTTATATCGTGAGATTATTGGTGATTTGAACTGAATTTAATTTGCATGAGTTAATTTAAACACATATGCTCTGAAAATGTTAATGGCGTTAATTCATCTTGAGCAGGGGGAATAGTACGGTACATCTTGGTTGACAAGATCAGTGGCAGATATATAATATGTTTTAAATGAAATAATGCTATTGAATGTCATCAGTAAGTCTTTTCTATTTAAGTTTATAACAGCGAAACAAATTCACATGGTATTTCAGGGTCGAATGCAAAATTTGATCATTGTATTGGGGTTACAACTCGAAACTTGCTCGACTCGACTGTCAGTACTAGATTAATATCTATGTGTAATTATTAGAATTTTCATTGGATGATCGTGTTTTCATAGATACATTTTGATAAAACAATATAATCTAAGAAAATATAAATACCGTTAATAATCTGGGTAAAATTTAAAAAAAACAAACAAAAAACAACTCATTAATCCTTGGCATGTTCATATTGTCCTGAGGACCATACAAGCCTTATATCTATTGGTTCTGTAAAATTTGAAATTATAGTTTTCAAACACCTATAAAACATGACTTCAACTGGTACAAGTTTCTTACAACAATTAATAACTTAGCGACCGTTGTGATTTTCATCAATTAAAATGTATTGCCAAATTTCCCAGCCCGGGAACTCGCAATAGACAATACAGTGAAATAAAATACACAGTAATTTAGCGTCAAAAACTTAAAGAAAAGACCATGGTCATGTGGTTATTTTGCCTTTAGCAGTCAACTTAGACATATTGGCGAAGGTCTGAAATTCTACTATATAGTCTTATAGTTTACAACTTTCCAGTATGGACTTTGGGAAGATGGAAAATGCCTTGGAATGGTCTTGATTTAAATATTTGTTTGTGATTATTTTTATATGCGGCGCCTACATATTCTCGGAAAGATATTGCTCAGAAGCACCGAACGGTTAATTTGATATTTCAGAAGAATGATGTTCCTTAGTATCCAGTCTCCATGCGAAATAGTCAATATGATGCATGCATGTTGCTAGCATGTTCTCGACAAATTACTTCGTGCGTATGCGAAGTGAATACTAGATTCATACTAATGTATATTGTTCTCGAGTAGACTAGGACTTCTTACCTATTCTAACGAAAAGCCAAACTGTCAATTTGAGATAAAGTAGTCTGCAGTTAATCAGCACATGCCAGAACTAGATTGTGCAGAATTTGATCAATCGTTTATTCAACGTTCTTTCTACCTTTATTCATCGTTCGTTTACCTTTCATATTCCATTCACTAGTCATTCCATAGATATTCCCCTCCCCCAAAGTAAAAACTAATAGAAGAGATAAGTGCAGATTTGTGCAGACTGGTGTACTTGAACCCGTTAGTCAACTAACTACCCTTTATTCTGGGTAGGCAAAGCCTTAACATGGTGTATGTATGTATATATATCTATATATATATATATATATATATATATATATATATATATATATATATATATAGCCAATTTTTAAAATATTGCTGATAATTAGAGAATTGTCAAAATTAAGATCAGTATACATATTTTTCACAACATGCCTAAATAAGACCTCAGCTTTTCTAAGGCCCTTAGATTCATACTGAGTGACCAACACCACGCCATCAACACATGTTCCCTCAATATTGTGCAAAAATATTTTCGTCTAGAATATTGCATAACCACAATATACTTGGAATGATAGTTTGTATCAAATACACTTCCTTATTAAATTAATAATATTTATTAGTATCTTTATTTCTTTCTTTATTTATTTATTTCTTTATTTATTTTATTTTATTTATTTATTTATTTATTTATTTATTTATTCCTTCTCCCTATTATAATCACATAGTATTGCTAGTTACTGTAATATTTTAAGGAAGCTCTACTGCATCAATTTTCAAATCCCTGCTTTGCTTTAAATATTTTTGCTAGACCAAAAATGTCAGAAAATATTGAAATTAAGCTTGTGTTCAATCTCTCAAGGCTGAAAACCGTATTTAAAGAAGATCAGACCTGGACTATGTAAGGCTTTCCGTGTCTAAAAATAGAGCCATTCGACGAGTAATTTGGTCATCTAGTGCCCCCTCCCCTCTGCCAAAAATAGATTGTTTGTCCCCTAATAAAGCTATTGCAGAAATGTAAAACTCTTGTAAAGTTTCTGTCACTTGATACGTTCATGAAGGGCAGATGATAAATGAATAATAAAATGGTACTGCATTCAACATGCATTCAACTTTATATAAAGTTCCTAACAGCTGGAACACTCCTCATATTCTGAGCCTATCTCTTATTGAACTTATGCATAGTACGTCTCATAAACGCTCTTTAAGAAAAGCAGAATGTCGTCATGCTCTGTCCTTTCCTTGCATGCATTGTTAACCTGATACTGCTTTGCGGAATGCACAGAAAGTAATGAAAATTCCATTCCATAGGTGGTTAGGATGCATACACTCAAAGAACCCAAAATTTCACATCAGTTTCATATGGGTTGATTGTAAAAGCACGAAGAATAAACTTATCAAAATGTCTTCAATTTTAATTTTGAAGTGAGCATCAGCACACCAATATGAGATGCAACCTACCGACTATGTAGAGTGCCACAAAATTTATTATATGCTAATTTCGTGCCAGTTTCTCGACTAACTAAACCTCAACCTTGGTGCTACAAACCTGCCAGCTGTACGATAAGGTGTCGAGCTAGGTTAATTTTATGAAAAGATACTAAATGGTTTCCCTTGTTTTTGACCTTATCTTTGGTGGCAGAGAATATGACCATGGATACTTGAGATACTGTCAAAACCAGATATACTGCAAATTGAACTTGCATGACAATACCTTGACTGGTTCATGTGTCATTCCTGCACACAGAAAGAGATCATTGATTTATATATTCCATGGCTGTGATATTGGCCTTTAAACCATGACATCTCTAATTATGATATATAACTGATTCAAGTTTCATTAAAGTATCTTCAGCAGTTTAAAAGTTATCCTCCAGAAAATGCAAAAATCAAACCATTACATTTTCCCTTAACTTCCTGTGAACCTGCATATGGCTTGTGACTCACAGTCTATATAGTTCCTTGAAATCTCTCTGCCTGTCACCATGTTAGCAGAAGGATACAGTGTTGACATAATTTACTAACATTTAAGATGGGTGTAAAAGTGCATCAGCAGTCATATCATATTTAGCATTTCACCAGAATTTTCTTACTTGAAATTGCCCTTGAGAAGCGATGATAAACATCGTTTGCAACACACTCTGTGCATTATAATACATTCATTCTTCCTAATATCTGAAAGAGCTTCAGAACTAAAGCCTAGAAATAAAATTTGAATACCTTATGAAAGTGGTATACGAAAAACTGTCCCAATTCATGGATATGACTATGTTTAGTTTGATGTCTCTGTTCAAGACTTGGCAAGAAATATATACATGTTAGTATATATCTAGATGGCTCGGGCATGATCCAATCCAGGAGCAAATGTTTCAAGACTGTAAATGTGCATTTCTTTTTCAGATCTTGACAGAGTGCATATGGTTACGTTATGTAGGATTGTTGTTATGTTACTGTTAGATTGTATTATGGTCACTCACAGACTGATAGAGAGAGAGAAATACAGGTATCGTTCGGGCCTCCCGTTCCGGGGGCGTGCGTTCTTCCGGCGATGAAGGTACTGTTACTTCGCTGGAGAGGTACTGGGTTCGAATTGCAAGAGGAGGTCAGAGCCATGTAGCGTAATGCTTTTTTGTCAAGACCAAACTATAACATTCAAGATATAGAATTGCACATGAGGCACTTTACTTTATCCAAAGCTTACCAACGTCGTACAGTTCCAAAATATTTATTTTCGAGCTTGATGTAAATAATTAAATATCAAATGAAGTAAAGACAGACAGACAAAATATACTAACAATATAGTAAGAATTAAATATTTGTAACTAATACCTTAATCATTTTGTAGTAAAGACAATTTATTAAATTCTGGACATTAAATACCGAAATAGCATCTTTTGTAGCTCTGTAGGTGTTACTAAATCAGTTACTATTGAGCATGAAGTTGGTAACAGGCCATTGAAACAATAAAATTCAAACTACAGTTACAAGACATATAATTCCATACTAAGTTATAAAACATTAACAATATATATATATATATATATATATATATATATATATATATATATATATATATATAATAAGTTAATTCAAACAATTCGTATATAAAATTTATAATTCATATTATTATAGAATAACAAAATTAAGAACAAAGGAATACAGCATGTTACCAGAGAGAACTAAATTACTTTCCATAATGTTTT
>JAECUM010037598.1:0-27119 GCA_016617855.1 Megalonaias nervosa
ATATATATATATATATATATATATATATATATATATATATATATATATATATATATATATATATATATGTGTGTGTGTGTGTGTGTGTGTGTGTGTGTGTGTGTGTGTGTGTGTGTGTGTGTGTGTGTGTGTGTGTGTTTGAGTTTCATCTTGAGGGATGTCGAAAATGAAAAACCTGCTTAACACTGGAATTAGTATCCATATACTTGCTATACAGTTGAGTTCTATTTTTAGTTACATCGTCTGTTTTCAAAGAAGCAATCTGGAAATGTTAGTGATAGATAGACAGATATACAGATAAATATATTTTTGGGTGCAGATTAATTCCTGCTTCTAAAATGATTAATGCGGAAGACATTACGGTACAAACTACAAAGGTCTATTTGGTCTAATACAAGATTTATATAATAGCCACTGTTGATGCTCTCTGATATGACGGGCTCGAAGGTTTATATGTTGCCTACACCTGGTCTACCTCTACATCCTCATCACAATCGCTATCTCTGTCAGCATTAATTGTTATGGATAGTGATGCCCACTGTTGATGCACTCTCAACGGACTGGCTCAATGGTGCATATGTTTCCTGTACTGCCTCTACCTCTTCGTTTCCATCAGAATCACTGTCTCCATCAACATCACTTGTTACAGATGCTGGTGCCACTGTTGATGCTCCCTCAACGGACGGTCTCGCTGGTGCATCTCTTGACCGCACCGCCTCTAAATCTTCCTCTTCATCAAAATCGTTATCTGTCAGCATCAATTGTTATGGATTGCGTCGCCACTGTAGATGCTCCCTCAACGGACCTGCTCATTGGTGCATCTGTTGCGAGCACTGCCTCTGCATCTTCGATTCCTTCGGAATCACTCTCTCCATCACCATCACTAGTTACAGATGGTGGCGCCACTGTTGATGCTCCCTCAACGGACGGGCTGATTGGTGCATATGTTGACTGCACCGCCTCTACCTCTTCCTCTTCAACAGAATCGTTATCTCTGTCTTCATTAATTGTTACTAATGGCGTCGCTACTGTTGATGCTCCCTCAACGGACGGGCTCATTGGTGCAACTGTTGACTGCACCCCTCCTACCTCTTCCTCTTCATTAGAATCGTTTTCTCTGTCATCATCAATTGTTACGGATGATGATGCCACTGTTGATTCTCCCTCAACGGACGGGTTCATTGGTGCATCTGTTGCCTTCACTGCCTCTACATCTTCATTTCCATCAGAATAACTTTCTCCATCAACATCACTTGTTACAGATGGTAATACCACTGTTAATGCTATGTCAGATGACCGGCTGATTGGTGCATCTATTGCCGGTACCTCCTCTACCTCTTCCTCTTCATCAGAATCTGTATTTCTGTCAGCATCAATTGTTACAGATAGCGATGCCACTGTTGATGCTCTCTCAGAGGAGCGGATTAATGGTGCAATTGTTGATTGTGTAGATTATTTATTTTCAGATGGAGAAACAGTAGGTAGTGGCTGCCATAGATCACTGAATTAGTTCCTTTAAACTCAGATACAAAATAATCACGTCATGACTTATCAAAGACGTCAAAAAATTAACTGGATATTCAATGAATTTTAAGTTCAATTCGTACTAGACCCAGTAGCTAATTTTTGGTTATTTACGGCTGTATATAACTGAGCATGTACAAGACAACGAATCTATATTCTGTAGAATACTATTTTATTTTCCATCGTTGTTTGTTTTCTAAATATATCTGAAAAGTTACTACTCACCGATAGCGATTGTTATGAACATCAATGCTGCAGGATTCGTCAATATCTTTGCAATAATACGTCTGTGGAAGAAAAGAATAAGAAGAACAACACATTTTGTAACTCTACCAAGATGTCTCTTGTTTTCACGTATAATATATTATTTTTTTTATACAAAAATAACCTTATCATTATAATAAACGTATGTAGCTTATGACATGTTGTGAATTCGTGTTGAATCTAACATCCATAATACAAATGTATGTATCCCCCTGCGGGTAAGGGGTTGTAGAATTTGCCCGCCGTGCCTCGCTACGTGTCGAAAGAGGCGACTAAGTAGAGGCAACCTGCTTACCGTGGGTTGCGACCCGTGTCGAAGGAGGAAAGGATCTTGGTAGTTGAGCAGAGGCTTTCCGATGGAACACACTACTTTGGCCTCTACTTCTTCTACACGGGTGGTCGGGATGGGGCCGGTCTCGAGAAATCGGCTGGGCACGCCGAGCCCTAGGAGGTTTTTAGTTACTCGCACTCTTTCTTTACCTTCCTCCTTGTATCTCTCTTGATACCACCGTTGCCCCTACATTCTATCCCTTTAAGGTTCCCGTTCCAACGTCTTAGAAGACTTCTTAGAAGGCGGTGGCTCAACGGGTCAATCGGGATGTAAGTTTACTGACTGAGTATATCTTACGGGATTAATAAGGAGGTGAATTTATCTACTGAGTATAACATATGTGTATCTCTGACACTTAATAAGTGTCCCCTTGTTGGGCTCTTTGGTGGGCGTGGAGCACGGGTGCTGAATATTAAATACACCAACATGGACATTTCCAAAAAAAATCAACTAAAACGTACCAAACCTGGATCTGACTCGGATGTCGAAGAATGTGGTGTGCAATCATTTCCACCCTTCATGGTTATAGAATCTACAGACGACTCAAAACCGCTAGCCTCACGGTCTCCGTTTATTATTGAAAAAACAATTACGGGTATAATTGGTACACCAAAAAGTGTAAAGAAGTTGAAATGGGGCTGCCTAATTGTTGAATGTGAGCGACGTGGTCAGACCAAAATATCCGGAAAATTAAGACATTGTTCGATATTTCGGTGACTTCATTCGCTCACACAACACTCAACTCGTCCAAAGGCATGATTCGATGTCGGGACTTGGCCGGAGTAAGCGACAAAGATATCATCGACGGGATGAAAAGCAAAGGTGTCACTGTAGTTCGCAGAATAAGAATAAAACGTAATAACAATCTGCTGGACACCAATACATTCGTACTCACCTTCAACAAGCCAGAAGTACCCTGCGTGATCAAGGTTGGCTTTTTACAAGTGATGGTTGAGATTTACATACCTAACCATCATCGATGCTATAAATGTCAGAAATATGGCCATCACGAAGATCGTTGCTCAAATAGTCAGATATGTGGCCGATGCGGAGACCATTCTCACCGGGAAGCTGAGTGTAGAGCAACTCCGCATTGTGTCAACTGTGGAAAAGAGCACCACGCCAATTCCAAGGATTGTGATACCTGGAAACAGGAGAAGGAAATACAGAGGGTTAAATACACATCCAACATTCCCTACCCAGAGGCCAGAAAGCTAGTACAGGCAAAAACATCACCTACTGGCCCACCCTTCTCTGCAGTTAAAAACAAGACCAAAGCAACGAAGGACACTCAAACACAGACAGAACCACCCGAGTCAATACCTCGCTCTAACATCCCCCATTCCCAAGCACAAAAAACCACGGCATCTACCCAAACAACGTTTAATCATACCCCACAACCAAAGTCACCAAAGAGTAAAAATAGATCTCACGGAAATAGGCAGCAAAAGGGGTACTTGTACTTGTATCTGTGCATGGGCAAGTATGAGAGAGAGAGAGAGAGAGAGAGAGAGAGAGAGAGAGAGAGAGAGAGAGAGAGAGAGAGAGTTTGAAGAGGTTCGTTTGTGATAAGTTGGTTGAATGGTTGTTGGGCTTAAAACAACGTACTGCTCTTGCGTTAAAAGACAACCAGTCCATTTGATAACGCGAGTGATGTAAATCGTAGAATATTATTCAGCCGTAGAACACCTATAACTGGAATATTAGATAATGAAAGCAAACGTGATGAATTGACATTCACATATTTTATGAGCCTTATTCTCGGCAAGTGTTTTTAAAGGTAAATCTTGTCATTATGGCTACAAATGTGTCTTGATTCACATTGAATATAATTCACTGATTTTTGGACGAAATAAATTAAAGATGGGAGAGACCGACTCATGTGATCTTATTTTATACAACATTATTACAATATGGCCAGGAATATTCTAGTAGAACATTTAACTTGTAATTAGCGGGTCAGGCATTTGTAAGAGCAATGCTAATAAATACCTTTTGTACATAGTTTACTTCAACGTTTCCTTAACAAAACTTATGTAGAGTTAGGTTAGGGATAAGTGACCGACCCAAGTTCTTTCGTTAACATATTTCATCTTACTACTACGCTTTCTGAATACAAAATATTAGGTTTGTGAGAGATATACAGCGATTAAAAAGGCCGAGATTGTGTATGTTACTTATACATCGAATGAAATCTAATAAAACGGTGACGTTATTACTTATGATTTATATGGTTCGACAGTTCATTAAATAGTTGAAACGCTGTAATATCGTAACAATTACATACATTTGTTTTATTGATGTTAGATTCAAGACGAAATCACTAAATGTGAGAAGTTACATGCGTTCATTACAATGATAAGGTTATTATTGTCTAAAAATGTAATATAGTATACGTGTAAACAAAACATAACCTTGTGGAGTTTCAAAAATTATTGCTCTTCTTATTCTTTTCCTCCACTGACGTATTATTGCAAACATATTGAAGAATACTGTGGCTTTGATGTTCATAACAATCGCTATCGGTGAGTAGTAGTTTTTCAAATATATTTTGAAAACACGCACGACAATGGTAAATAGAAGTGTTCTACAGAATATATTATCTTTGTCTTGTACATGCTCAGTTATATCCAGTCGTGAATAACCTACTAGTAGATACTAATTTTAGTATGAACTGAATTTAAAATTCATTGAATATCTTGTTAATTAGTTTGATGTCTTTGATACGTTATGACATGATTATTTTGCATCTGTCTTTTAAGGAACTAATTCAGTGACCTATGGCAGCCCACTACCCACTGCATCTACACCTGAAAATGAAGAAGCTATACAATCAACAGATGCACCATTAATCCCGTCCTCTGAGGCAGAATCAACAGTGGCATCACCATCCGTAACAATTGATGCTGATGGAGATTACAATTCTGATGAAGAGGATGGGGTAGAGGCAGTGCAGGCAACAGATGCACTAATGAACCCGTCATCTGAGATAGCATCAACAGTGGAACCATCATCTGTAACAGCAGATTTTGATGGAGATAGCGATTCGGATGGTAATGAAGCTGTAGAAGCAGTGCAGGCAACAGATGCACCACTGAGTCCGTCATCTGAGGGAGTATCAACGGTCGCATCACCAGCCTAATAATTGATGTTGACAGAGTTAGCGAATTCCATGCAATGGAAGAAATTTAGGAAATGCAAGCAAGAAATGTACCAGTGTCCCCATCCTGTGGCGAGGAGTCGATGGATGCAACAGCTGCTAACTATGCAAACCGGTAAACAACACACCCAAATTGTAGAATGATGAAAACAAAAGGGACATATATCATACACATCATCTTTATAGTTCCCGAAACACTGGGTATAACAAACCTCAAAATTAGCCCACGGCTAAATGGTTACATGCATGGAGTAACACACACACACGTCGTCACTGGCACACTTGGCTACCAGTCACACTGGTCAATGAAGCAGTCAGCATTTCAGGTAGTCACCGACCACCACTCATTAAGTTCTTTATTCAGTCTATTTTATTATGTTGAATTATTTTTTTCTTTTAATTTGGAATAATTTTCATTCCATGCATGCATAATTCGATTGCGGCAGAGACACTGGTTTTTAATGCATATTATCCTAATATTGTCTACTCCATGTCACTACCTTAAAGAACAGGTCTAATTATTGTTAAATTTAATATTGCTATAATAAGAGGAAAGCGTGACTAACCAAATGTGCACTAAATTACCTAGCCATGTGTTTATTCCTTAGATAAACAGCCAGCTTTATTCATCGATGAAGTTTGCGTACATGTGAAGACATCCATTCGTTGTAGATCGAGACTGCTTAGTATCTCAATAATAGTTGACAGAGCACTTTTTGTATGCAACTTTTAACATCAAGCCCATGTCTCTGTGGTCCTTTCTTGATGAAAGATACATAACAAAACTACAAGGCATACTGCACCTATATGATTTTTAATTTTAGTCAAAATATTCTTGCATTGTAATCATAATTAATACACTGAGACAAATAGTCATTAAATTTACATTTTTAAAGATTGAACTCTCTTTTGCTAGAGCAAATCTTGTCAAAAACGATAGAGGTATGTTGTAAAGGGAATTACAACTAAGAACGTAATAGATGTCGAACTCGAAGTAGATTTATTTTTGATCCTAAAGATAAACCGCTCCCGATTGTAAATATTAAAGTAACTATTATGCAACAGTAGCAGTGCACTTAAAGCCATTATGCTTAGGCAGTCTAGCGACAAAACCAGTATCCATGGACAAATAAAGTTATTGCGTAACATTTAATGCTGAAGTTGCCACCGCCGATTAACCAAAGAAAGTTGGCAAACGGCCAGCACAAACACGTTCAACCCCTTCCCCACCATACACAAAGGAATCGTAAACGTCATTGTACTGAATGCCTTGAAACCATCCCCAAAAATGCAAGAAATGATCCAATTGGCTGTACATTGTAGGTAGTAATGGGATATGTTAAGTTTTTGTACAATCCATCCGGGTAATTCAACCCGCAAAACCCAGTTTAAAAAGGTACTGAATTTTGGTAGTTTTGGACAGAGCTGGGAACCTTTGACAGGTAAGTGCAGTATACCTTCAACTTCATGATAGAAATTTTAATAAATGTAATTGATAAGAAGTTCAACATTTGTTTGTGAATTTGGATCTTTTTTATATATTTCACAGGAAGAATACTTTAATAAGCAATACTATTATTTATGTTCCAATTGGTAACATAGATGAGTGGAACAACTGTTTTGCTCATATCATCAATGATACATGATATTGTTTTCTTAACAGAATTATGGTAAATGATTCGTTTGCAATATAACAATGTGTGCTATATTTAGATTTCTTCGCGGAGTGTAATACATTTTCTAATTTGTGCATTTGATAGGAAATCTTCATTATATATATATATATATATATATATATATATATATATATATATATATATATATATATATATATATATATATACATCCAATTGGTAACATAGATGAGTAGAATCAAACCCTTGATGCCTTTTCGTTTGATACATATGGATGCACTTTAAGAATAAATTGAATTTATCCGTTCGCATTATTCCTTTTTCATTCAAGTCGGACAATGACTGTACACATATATTTCCTTCTCTAAGCTAAGACGTTGTGTTATTATTCACAAAGGAAATTTGCTTTTTCTGTGCTTCTGGAGCATCATTGACTGCGCTATTATATTGTCATAGGTTTCTACGCTGTACATTTAAGAAAGATATTAGTTATTATATTTGAGGGTTACTGCTTGCACTCATGAAAATAGAGTAGGACATCACCAGTATTGTTTCACAGCAGACAATATTATGGCTCATATGTCAAATTGAACCACATTCAAAACTTTGAAATAAGTATTAAAATTCTTAAAGTTTGCAAATGGATCATGGAATTTGTCCCTTTACAATTTGAAAATAGTCTACTAACCTTTACCGCCATGTTATCCTGAAAATTATTTTAACTCGTTCGTTTTTAGATCCTCGACAGTGCATTAAATAGTTCAAGCGCTGTAATATCTTAACAATTACATACATTTGTTTTATTGATGATAGATTCATGACGAATACACTAAATGTCAGACGTCACATACATTCATTACAATGATAAGGTTATTATTGTCTAAAAAATATAATATATTATACGTGTAAACAAAACATATCCTTGTGGAGTTGCAAAACTTATTGCTCTTCTTATTCTTTTCCTCCACTGACTTATTATTGCAAACATGTTGAAGAATACTGTGGCTTTGATATTCATAACAATCGCTATCGGTGAGTAGTAGTTTTTCAAATATATTTGGAAAACACACACGACAATGGTAAATAGAAGTGTTCTACAGAATATATTATCTTTGTCTTGTACATGCTTAGTTATATCCAGTCGTGAATAACCTACTAGTAGATATTAATTTTAGTATGAACTGAATTTAAAATTCATTGAATATCTTGTTAATTAGTTTGATGTCTTTGATACGTTATGACATGATTATTTTGCATCTGTCTTTAAAGGAACTAACTCAGTGACCTATGGCAGCCCACCACCCACTGCATCTACACCTGAAAATGAAGAAGCTATACAATCAACAGATGCACCATTACTCCCGTCCTCTGAGGCACAATCAACAGTGGCCTCACCATCCGTAACAATTGATGTTGATGAAGATTACAATTCTGATGAAGAGGATGTGGTAGAGGCAGTGCAGGCAACAGTTGCACTAATGAACCCATTATCTGAGATAGCATCAACAGTGGAACCACCATCTGTAACAGCAGATTTTGATGGAGATAGCGATTCGGATGGTAATGAAGCTGTAGAAGCAGTGCAGGCAACAGATGCACCATTGAGTCCGTCATCTGAGGGAGTATCAACGGTCGCATCACCAGTCTAACAATTGATGTTGACAGAGTTAGCGAATTACATGCAATGGAAGAAATTTAGGAAATGCAAGCAATAAATGTACCAGTGTCCCCATCCTGTGACGAGGAGTCGATGGATGCAACAGCTGCTAACTATGCAAACCAGTAAACAACACACCCAGATGCATTAGCTGAATATGATATGGAAGCGTGAAGTATAGCACCATATGAAAGCTCGAGGAAACATGAAATACAAGTGACAATGTAGACGTTGTACACACAATACTGATTCGAATACATTCATATGTTTTATTTATCCTTCCTGTTGCTATTATATAACTCTTGTATTAAAAGAAATATATCTATATAATTTGTACCGTAATGATCATTTTAGGAGCAGCAATTAATCTGCACGAGACATCTATCTATCTATGTACCTATCTATCTATCTATATATCTTTCCCTACCGTTTCAATATTGCTTCTTTGATCACAGCTGGTGCAACTTCAAAACATAACTGAACTGTATAGCACGTATAAGGATATTAATTCCAGTGTTAAACAGGTTTTTCAACGCGAAATAAAAGAAAAAGTTTATTACAAGAAAACAGACACACATCCACGAAACGTCTTCATCGACGATATTCCTCACGTCATGCTAATTTTCACTAGCGAGAACAAAATTAAAGAAATGAAACAAACAATCTCCCTGGATCGCATAACGCAATTATCTATCTATCTATGTATCTACCTATGTCGATATTGAAATATAGAACAGAATTCAGATATAAAGCTTTTCCAAAGGCACACGCTTAGGAATATTAATGATATGAAAATTATTTTTATTATCTTTATGATTTGGAATTATTACTTCTCAAGGAGACTTTTCATCCTTAACCACAAGTCCAAAAGTAATAAGGAAAATAATATCACCAAGCATTAACACGTTATAGCAATGAAGTTTACAAATGTACCACCACCCACAACACATGTACACAAGTGAGCGTGGTACGATCTAACTAATGGTAGAAAGCAAAATTTGCGTAACAACATGTATCCTAGTGAAAGAGTTCAGAATTATGTTCCCACAGAGTAGCGTTTATGGCTCTTGCTGATTCACTAAAGCTCAGTTGTAAAGGCGAAAAATATTTTGTACTGGAAGCCGTATATCAGTACATTAGTAAGGTTCAATAGTGACCTTAAAATCCTACGATGTTGTTAGTTTGATGGTAGTAACTTTTTTTCAGTCCAAATAGCAACATTTTTGACACTTCAATGTCTTAACCTGGCAATAGGGCCCAATTGTTTTGAAAGAATAACTAATTTACTAATTTGGGGCTTCTAATTCGTTGTTTGTAGGAAACATTCAATGCATAGAAAAATGTGACAGGATTCAATATTTGTCATAAATGCGATTGAAAACAAATACATTTAACACAGTTGATGTGTCTGAATGTTAATTACAGGCTATGCCATTTTAGTAAAGGAAGGCGTAGGAATCATGATTGAAAAAGGGTATGCAATAACGAGAATTGCTCACAGTGTTACATTTATCATGTCCCTCCATTAGAACATCTGAAATCGTAGCAGACACGAGAACATGAAACGTTGTTAAAAAAGACTATATCGACTTTAAACTGGAAGAATCTGTCAATAAAACAAATATAACACAAGAAATGTAAATACAAGCGTCATCGATAAAGTTACAGTTTCGCTACCTCTGCCGAAGTGACATTATCTCGTAAAGAACATAAAGGTGAAGGATGACCAAAATAGACGCACGAAGACGATGGTTAATGTCTATAAATCATTTCTAAAAAAAGTTGAAGAATTTACAGGAAGTGTTTGTATCACTCTATTCAATCTTTTCTTACGATGAGTGTATCAGTTTATCTAGCAGTAATATTTGGGATATTCATAGCTTTGATATTGAACACATAAATATCCCAATCAACGAAGCCTTTCGTACATTAGATAAATATTTTTACAGAGAACACAGGTCCTGAAGATGTTCCTATTTTCAGTAACTGCTCGGAAAGCGACACTGCGTTATGCTAGAGATGGAAGTCTCCTCAGGAAAACACTCTGAGTGATAGAGTAGTTAAGAATACAGTACGTATTTTCTAAATATTGAAAACATGAGTCTCTAATTATGTAAGATACAATTTTGATATCAAATAACTAATGACTTCGTATTCGACGGGTACTTCAATACATTGTCAGTCTGTTACGCAATCGGGTCAACGAGCTATATTGTATACGTGGCCTTTTATAGATGTCCCATTGGAGTTAGATATCAATTAAATTCCAAATGATCACAAATTTAAACGTATAGAGTATTCTGAATGAAAGTGATGTGTCAGCAGCATTGAAAGTGCTAATTCGAAACTGGTCGTGATATATAAATATGACAAGATCCTGAATGTCACTGAATAAATCGCAATAATTCCCAAATGGTGATTTAGTCTCTAAGTTAAAATGCACCTTGCAGTTTCAATGATTACCTTAAATAAAGAAATCTTCAACCTCATTTCCAACATATTCTAAGTTGTAAACAAGGTCAGGTCTCTGAAATAAAAACATGACAAAGATTAAATGGACCAGGAATTTACAAGAGGAAAATTAATGTCCTGATCTCGATTCCAAGTAACATGTTTGCAAAATTTATCTTAACGTTTAGTTTAACTCATGGGCACACGTTCTCTTGTAATATGTTGTTAGAACCGTGAAATTGATATATGACATAAGTAGGACTTTAAAGAATTATCTTGAAGTCAATATTGATAAATGTTTTCGTTTACAGTGTTACAACATTTTGCAGAGCGAAATGCTGAATGCACATATCATCTACTGACTCCCATCGTACTGAAGTTTCCATGTGCACGCGTTATGGAGAGAGAGATGGGGAAAGGATGGAGGGAGGGTGACAGAAAATGAGAGATTTTTTGAGAGATCTTTAGCTGTTCATCTAAACTTGGCAGCATTATGTACAATGCCGTCAATGGTTTAGTAGTGACACCTTTCTCACAATGTTCACAGGTTCCTTATATATGTTTCAGTTCTTTTGACAATATTACTTGTCATTCTAAATAATTGTGTCGATTCTAATTATGTTAGCATTGGATAAATGCAGAAGAAATGTAGGAGGAGAAATCTATCCCATCATGAATGGTACAGATCTGGAGTTATATACAAGCAAATGGAGAATTCCTTAGCTTTAGTAAACATCACCCATACAAGCCATGAAACCATTAGTTGTATATATAAATTTACATTGCCAAGGAAACAGTTGTCGGATGTGGTATTTAAATTGTTACAAGCAAAACCAGTGTGCATGTACTTGTATCTGTGTCTGGGGAAGTATGAGAGAGAGCGAGAGAGACAGAGAGAGAGAGAGAGAGAGACATAGAGACAGAGAGAGTTTGAAGAGGTTTGTAAGTGATAAGTTGATTGAATGGATGGTGGGGTTAAATCAGTTTACTGCTCTGGCGTTGAAAGACAACCAGTCCATTTAATAACGCGAGTGATGTAAATCGTAGAATATTATTCAGCCGTAGAACACCTATAACTGGAATATTAGATAATGAAAGCAAACGTGATGAATTGACATTCACATTATTTTAAGAGCCTTATTCTCAGCAAGTGTTTCTAACGGTAAACACAGTTCGACCCTTGTCATTATGGCTACAAATGTGTCTTGATTCACATTGAATATAATTTCATTGATTTTTGGACGAATTAAGTTAAAGATGGGAGAGACCGATTCATATGATCTTATTTTATAGAACATTATTACAATATGGCCAGGAATATTCTTGTAGAACATTTAACTTGTAATTAGCGGGTAGGGCATTTGTAAGATTACTCCTAATATATACCATTTGTGCATATTTTACTTCAACGTTTCCTTAACAAAACTTATGTCGGGTTAGGTTAGGGATAAGGGACCGACCCAGGTTCTTTTGTTACCATGTTTCATCTTACTACTACGCATTCTGAATACAAAATATAAGATTTGTGAGAGATATACAGCGATTAAAAAGACCGAGATTGTGTATGTTACTGATACATCGTATGAAATCTAATAAAACGGTGACGTTATTACTTATGATCTATATGGTTAGGAATTTATACTTTTGTAGGTGAATTTGCATCCAAGCAGACCGAATGTGAGAATAACAAATGATATAACCGAACACTATTACGTACTAGCTTCTACGTTTCTGAACATGCCCCCCACCCTCCTCCCAACACGTACGAGTAACTTTGGTACTATCTAAGCAAGCAATGAAAGTACGTATTACGTGGGAAAATATAATTTAATGAAATCCTTTGGCATTATCTTTGCAGAGAGTAGATTGTAAGCTTATTACTGACTCCCGATAGCTTTGTAGTGAAGGAGGAACTTTTTTAGTTATGATTTTAATTTTTCTTCCTTTAAAACCCAGAACGATAGGTTTATTATGTTCTAAATTCAGTCGACCTGCAATATGTGGAAACGGTAGATGGTATAACACTCGACTTATTGTGCAGAAACGAAACTTTGAAAAGACGGATCAACGATCAGATATCATAATGTGATATGTTATGCCATATGACGGACGTATACCTAAAATTAACATGGACTAAAGACAGCGTACATGGGTATCTACCTTCTAAGGGAAATTCACCAAAATGCTGTGGTAACTAAAACTGTGACCATTTGAACTATCACTCGAGATAAGAATTTCTTTATCATTCAGCCTGTTCAACAATGATATTAACTAATTATTTCTTCCCAAAGACAACACGTTTCTGGAATAATTTACTTTCTGACATCAAAGAAAAGACTGAAAACGTGAAACACTTAGAATGAACCTACTTTCAGTGACCTGGATATCATTTATTTGAATATGTTCAATACTTTTCATACCCTACATATTCTCTGCGAACATACTGATAACTGTCCCCATATTTTCTTGCAGTCCTAACCCATGTGTGATTGTTGGAAGAACTAAGCATTCGATGAAGCTGCAACCCCCTTCTGTTTAGACACGATTTTGAATGAAATGCAGAAATAAATAATATTTATGTATGTTACGTAAATTAGATGATTCTCTGCGCTGCATAACACTTTAACCTATTTCAAAACCTATTGGTGTGTATATTTAATTGTGTGCCTAACTTTTGTTTTGATCTTAAGTTGTACTTTAGATAATGTAAACAGCATATTTACATAGTTAACCTTCGTTAATTTTACTAATTATGTTTTATGAATATAAAATGTATAGACAATATTTTAAGAATCGAAATGGAAATGATGATGATGATGTTCGTCCTTCGGTCTCGAAGACGACCATGACTTCAGATCTGGGCTGGTCTGTGAGTGCGCAGATGGCTGGTGAGGCCAATCTGTGCTCTAAAGAGTCTACGGCAATGAGGACAGGGAAATGCCGGAGGCTGGATGGACTGAAGGTCGGCGCTGGCCCTGCTCTTCCCCTGCTTTCGTTTCTGATTAGCCTCGTTGATCCGGTGCTCTTCAAATGCAGCTGCGCCTGAGTTGATCTGGTGACCCCAGGCAGCGCGGTCTTCGGCAAGCTGCTCCCAGCTGTCTGGGTCAATGCCACAGGACTTCATGGAGGCTTTGAGCGTGTCCTTGAACCGTTTCTTTTGGCCTCCTCGGGAACGCTTGCCTTCAGCGAGTTCCCCCATAGAACAGTCTCCTTGGGAGGCGCTCATCAGGCATACGGCAGACATGACCAGCCCAGCGGAGTTGTGACCTTCCGAGCATGGCATGGACGCCTGTCATCCCCGCTCCCCTGAGGACCTCCGCGCCAGGAATCCCGTCCCGCCACCTGATGTGGAGCAGTCTTCCGAGGCAGCGCATGCGGAAGGAGCCCAGCCGCCTTGCATGGCGACCGTACACCGTCCATGTCTTACAGGCGAACAAGAGGGAGGGCAGTACTACTGCGCAGTATACCTTGAGCTTGGTTGGCAGGCTGATTCCTCTTCTATTCCACGCAGTATTGTGAAGTCTGCCGAAGGCTGCACTTGCACGAGCAATCCTGAGAGTGACCTCTTCATCGATGGAGATTGTACGCGACAGGGTGCAGCCAAGGTAGATGAACTTGTCAGCAACAGCGAGCTTCTGTCCATTGACGGTAATGCTGCGTTCGGTGTAGGGCACTGAGGGTGCAGGCAGGTACATGATTTCGGTCTCCTTCGTACTTATTGTGAGTCTGAAGTCTGTGCAGGCTTTGGAGAACCGATCCATACTTTCTTGCATGTCAGACTGAGTACTTGGTTAATTCCATAAAAGAATTATGATTAATACGTGCATGTATAAGATCCAAATATTGGACAATATTAACACAATCCTTACGAAACCAATAATGCAACATAAAATGTGAATACAAATAAATGATCTTACACCGTAAAAGGACAAAGGTTAATGATTTACAGTAAATTCACACGACCAAAAGAATGATGTGTTTTACTCAAATAGTAAAAATGATGTGTTTTACTCATATAGTAAAATTTGTTCACTCAAATAGTGAAAAATGTAGTACTTGTCTCAAATTGTAGAATGATGAAAACAAAAGGGACATATATCATACACATTATCTTTATAGTTCCCGAAACACTGGGTATAACAAACCTCAAAATTAGCCCACGGCTAAAAGATTACATGCATGGAGTAACACATACACACGTCGTCACTGGCACACTTGGCTACCAGTCGCACTGGTCAATGAAGCAGTCAGCATTTCAGGCATTCACCGACCTCCACTCATTAAGTTCTTTATTCAGTCGATTTTATTATGGCGATTTTTTTTTTTTTTTTTAAATTTGGAATAATTTTCATTCCATGCATGCATAATTCGATTGTGGCAGAGACACTGGTTTTTGTAATGCATATTATCCTAATATTGTCTACTCCATGTCACTACCTTACAGAACAGGTCTAATTATTGTTAAATTTAATATTGCTATAATAAGAGGAAAGCGTGACTAACCAAATGTGCACTAAATTACCTAGCCATATGTTTATTCCTTAGATAAACAGCCAGCTTTATTGCATCGATGAAGTTTGCGTACATGTGAAGACATCCATTCGTTGTAGATCGAGACTGCTTAGTATCTCAATAATAGTTGACAGAGCACTTTTTGTATGCAACTTTTAACATCAAGCCCATGTCTCTGTGGTCCTTTCTTGATGAAAGATACATACAAAACTAAAAGGCATACTGCACCTATGTGATTTTTAATTTTAGTCAAAATATTCTTGCATTGTAATTATAATTAATGCACTGGGACAAATAGTCCTTAAATTTACAATTTTAAAGATTGAACGCTCTTTTGCTATGGCAAATCTTGTCAAAAACAATAGAGGTATGTTGTAAAGGGAATTACAACTAAGAACGTATTACATGATGATCTCGAAGTAGATTTTTTTTTTATCCGAAAGCTAAACCGCTCCCGATTTTTAATATTAAGTTAGCTACTATGCAACAGTACCAGCGTACTTAAAATCATTATGCTAAGGCAGTCTAGCGACAAAAACAGTGTCCACAAGCAAATAAAGTTATTGCGTAATATTTAATGCTGAATTTGCCACCGGCGATTAACCAAAGAAAGGTGGCAAACGGCCAGCACAAACACGTTCAACCCGATCCCAAACATACACACAGGAATCTTTATAAATGTAAATTTAGCAATTTTTACAAATGTAATTGATAAGAAATTCAAAATTTGTTTGCGAATTTGGGTCCTTTTATATATTTCACAGGACGAATAATTTTCTTAGCAATACTATTATTTATGTTCCAACTTGAGGCATATATGAGTGGAACAACTCTTTTGCTCTTGTCATCGATGATAAATGATTTTGTTTTATTAACACAATTATGGTACATGATTCGATTGAAATATAACAATGTGTTATATTTCGATTTCTCCGCGGAGTTTAATAAATTTACTGATTTGTGCATTTCACAGGAAATCTTGCGTTTTATATATATATATATATATATATATATATATATATATATATATATATATATATATATATATATATATATATATATATATATATATATATATATATATGCATGTAATCATTTAGCCGTGGGCTTATTTTGAGGTTTGTTATACCCAGCATTCACATTTTATGTTGCATTATTGGCTTCGTACAGATTGTGTTAATATTGTCGAATATTTGGATCTTATACATGCACGTATTAATCATAATTCTTTTCCTTTTCAAGTCATTCATCAATAAACATTGTATTATATCTCTATAATTAGAAGATTATATATCTATCTTCGTTTAAGTAAAACTGAAATTTATTATAAAGCGAGCATAAGTCCATTCAACACCTTGAACCATTTCCGTTTAAAAATCAAGAGATATATCCCATCCAGACCACATTGATATCCTTGCGTTCCGGCAATGGTACAAGAGATAGTTAAAATTGAAAACGATGTATACATTCTTCAAAACACCACTAGGTGGTAGTTTTAATGCCATTGTCACGTACGTGTCACAGTAACGCTGGTACAATGAACGTTTCGAAAATGACACAATCGGTTTTAACAAAATAAAAAGAAACTTATTACTGATTTATAGGAATCATACATTTCCTCATATTCTGTGAAGATTCATTATTTGCGATCTATATAAATATAACCAAGTTGAATAATAAGATCGCTAAGTCTTGATGATATGTTGATTTTGCATTATAATAATGAATATAACCATTGCTGATATGTTGATTTCCCATTACTATAACGCGTATAACCATTGATAATATGTTGATTTTCCGTTACTATAATGCATATAACCATTGATAATATGCTGATTTCCGATTCCTATAATGAATATAACTATTGATGACATGTCATGAACATTCATATTTCATGTATCTCATGGAGAACCAATCAAGGACATCAGCATTAAGTCAATGTGGATTAATTGCAATGCGTTAGTTACTCTTGTATTTTCCTCTAAACTAGTCCCTATTGTTTCTGCTACTCCAAAGCTGGAGATGATGACATAGGAATTCGTATTTATCCCGTCTTACTTTAGCCACTATTTTCTTTATCCGTTTCTTTGGTCAGCCAGTATATTTATTTTAAGTTTCTCATATGAGGAAGACTCATCATGTAAGCACACTAGTAAACGTTTTGTAGATTCAGTACCTGTCCATGTCATTTAAGTATTTAACATTTTCAGCACGAGTGTCCAATTTCAGATTCCAGTACAAAATGTGTACAGAAGCAGCCATTATCCCAGGCAAAAATAGTTTATGATGTACATTAAATGATTAGAATTATGTGATTTATTTCTACATTTCAATCCTAACAATCTAGAATGTCTCCTTAATATCAGCAACTACTTATTCAATTTCACTTGTTTACATAGATAGTTCCCGAATGACGTCATCAGCCGCCATATTTGGGGTCAGCGGGCAGATTTACCGTTGACTTTATATGGTGTTTGGAAGCTGAAAATAAATTCATTGAATTTCAAGATACTTTTACGAAACTTACACAAAAGCGGAACGCAAATCAAGCTTTCTCTTAAGATCTATATTTGTGATCTACAAACTGACATTGCTTCAGCGTGCCTTGTTAAAAATGGTAAATTTTGGTGATCGTATATAGGAGAAACTGCAACGTTCCCCGTCGTCCAGGTAAAATGGGCAGACTATCGTCTGCTAGTTACCTTGTCGGGAAGCATCTATAAATAACAATAATCATTAGTAATGTACAACACTCTACTACGATAAACAATACCAGAAGTTCTCATGTAGCATAAAGTATATGATATCTTTTTCTCTACCTCATATGAAACATACATTGTAATCACCCTATTAGATTTCTGGTAGCGATAATTTTTCAATACTGAATCTACAGAAGATAGCTTTAACTAAGTTTGAGATAAACATAACGATTGATGGATGAAACCATTAAATTTAATTCAGGATGTAATCCAGAAAAGTTAAAAGGTCAAAGTAACAATGAAGTGGAACAACAAAGTGTTATGCTTTTTTGTGCAAACAATGTGGCCATTTTAGGTTAGCTTACAAAGCTGTCACATCCTTTTGTCCATATTCTTCTTTTCATTTATTCCACTTATCAGTAAAGTCTTTTAAAACAGGATTTACATTTACTAATTTGTGGACTTTCCTAAATCAAATTTACCTCTTAAGAGTTCTCTGTGGATCCACTAGGAAATTATTTCTGCTAGTAGTGTCAGACCAACACAGGTCAAAGGTCGTATACACACGATATGACTTTGAAAATCAACGGAATAGACTTACGACTATTGGTTTTAAAGTGAAACCAGCAATTTAAGTAAAATCAACAAGTAATTTATTTCTTTACAAAAGAAGGTGAAAATTCAAACGACATTTACAGTAATGTGAATTAAATCCCAAATAATCAAATGTAATATCACATGTCTAAACGTATAAACTGTTCCGAATGAATTCCAATTGAACTGAATAGCCTGATAAAGAACAATGATGCTATCAAGAATGTTTTTGTATGAGTTTACAATAATCCAAAAGGGGTGTATTAGTCCAACAGTGAATGAGCTGTAATAACCAAAAATGGAATGAGAACTTTAGAAATTTCAATGAATATTTTGAAGAAACAATTCCTCTCGAATTACATCTCAACGCATTGGTAACTTGTGATCAAAATGGATTCCCACAGACTGACGTAAGACAGCAATTAAGTGCTTTTAGTTTATACACATTTTCACTTGACCCATATGTCACTCATTCGAACTGTATTTCCATTTCGTTTCTTAAAAGATTGTCTATACATTTTATATTCATCAAACATAATTAGTAAAATTAACAAACGTTAGCTATGTAAATATGCTGTTTACATTATCTAAAGTACAACTTAAGATCAAAACAAAAGTTAGGCACACAATTAAATATACACACCAATAGGTTTGAAATAGGTTAAAGTGTTATGCAGTGCAGAGAATCATCTAATTTACGTAACATACATAAATAGTATTTATTTCTGCATTTCATTCAAAATCTTGTCTAAACAGAAGGAGGGTGCAGCTTCATCGATTGCTTCGTTCTTCCAACAATCACACATGGGTTAGGACTGCAAGAAAATATGGGGACAGTTATCAGTATGTTCGCAGAGAATATGTAGGGTATGAAAAGTATTGAACATATTCAAACGAATGATATCGAGGTCAATGAAAGTAGGTTCATTCTAAGTGTTTCACGTTTTCAGTCTTTTGTTTGATGTCAGAAAGTAAATTATTCCAGAAACGTGTTGTCTTTGGGAAGAAATAATTAGTTAATATTATTGTTGAACAGGCTGGAAGATAAAGAAATTCTTATCTCGGGTGATAGTTCAAATGGTCACAGTTTCAGTTACCACAGCATTTTGGTGAATTTCCCTTAGAAGGTAGATACGCATGTACGCTGTCTTTAGTCCATGATATTTTTATGTATACGTCCGTCATATGGCATAACATATCACATTATGATATCTGATCATTGATCCGTCTTTTCAAAGTTTCGTTTCTGCACAATATGTCGAGTGTTATACCATCTACCGTTTCCACATATTGCAGGTCGACTGAATTTAGAACATAATAAATCTATCGTCCTGGGCTTTAAACGACGAAAAATTAAAATCCTAACTAAAGAGGTTACTCCTTCACTACAAAGCTATCGGGAGTCAGTAATAAGCTTACACTCTACTCTCTGTAAAGATAATGCCAAAGGATTTCATTAAGTTTTATATTCCCACGTAATACGTACTTTCATTGCTCGCTTAGAGAGTACCAAAGTTACATGTACGTGTTGGGAGGAGGGTGGGGGGGCATGTTCAGAAACGTAGAGGCTAGTACGTAATAATGTTCGGTTATATCATTTGTTATTCTCACATTCGGTCTGCTTGGATGCAAATTCACCTACAAAAGTATAAATTCCTAACCATATAGATCATAAGTAATAACGTCACCGTTTTATTAGATTTCATACGATGTATCAGCAACATACACAATCTCGGTCTTTTTAATCGCTGTATATCTCTCACAAATCTTATATTTTGTATTCAGAATGCGTAGTAGTAAGATGAAACATGGTAACAAAAGAACCTGGGTCGGTCCCTTATCCCTAACCTAACCCTACATAAGTTTTGTTAAAGAAACGTTGAAGTAAACTATGCACAAATGGTATATATTAGGAGTGATCTTACAAATGCCCTACCCGCTAATTACAAGTTAAATGTTCTACAAGAATATTCCTGGCCATATTGTAATAATGTTCTATAAAATAAGATCATATGAATCGGTCTCTCCCATCTTTAATTTATTTCGTCCAAAAATCAATGAAATTATATTCAATGTGAATCAAGACACATTTATAGCCATAATGACAAGACTCGAACTGTGTTTACCGTTAGAAACACTTGCTGAGAATAAGGCTCTTAAAATATGTGAATGTGAATTCATCACTTTTGCTTTCATTATCTAATATTCCAGTTATACGTTTTCGACCGCTGAATAATATTCTACGATTTACATCACTCGCGTTATCAAATGGACTGGTTGTCTTTCAACGCCAGAGCAGTAAACTGATTTAAGCCCAACATCCATTAAACCAACTTATCACAAACAAACCTCATCAAACTCTCTCTGACTCTCTGTCTCTCTGCCTATCTCTCTCATACTTCCCCAGACACAGATACAAGTACATGCACACTGCTTTTGCTTATAACAATTTAAATACCACATCTGATAACTGTTTACTTGGCAATGTAAATTTATATATACAACTAATGGTTTGATGGCTTGTATGGGTGATTTTTACTAAAGCTAAGGAATTCTCCATGTGCTTGTATGTAACTCCAGAACTGTGCCATTCATGATGGGATAGATTTCTCCTCCTACATTTTTTCTGCATTTATCCAATGCTAACATAAATAGAATTGGCAAAATTATTTAGAATGACAAGTAAAATTGTCAAAAGAACTAAAACATATCTAAGGAACCTGTGAACATTGTGAGAAAGGTGTCACTAATAAACATTTGACGGCTTTGTACATAATACTGCCAAGTTTAGATGAACAGTTAAAGATCTCTCAAATCATCTCTCATTTTCTGTCACCCTCCCTCCATCCTTTCCCCATCTCTCTCTCCATAACGCATGCACATGGAAACTTCAGTACGATGGGAGTCAGTGGATGATATGTGCATTTAGCATTTCGCTCTGCAAAATGTTGTAACACTGTAAACGAAAACATTTATCAATATTGACTTCAAGATAATTCTTTAAAGTCCTACTTATGTCATATATCAATTTCACGGTTCTAACAACATATTACAAGAGAACTTGTGTCCATGAGTTAAACTAAACGTTAAGATAAATTTTGCAAACATGTTACTTGAAATCGAGATCAGGACATTAATTTTCCTCTTGTAAATTCCTGTTCCACTCAACCTTTGTCATGTTTTTATTTCAGAGACCTGACCTTGTTTACAACTTAGAATATGTTGGAAATGAGGTTGAAAATTTCTTTATTTAAGGTAATCATTGAAACTGCAAGGTGCTTCTTAACTTAAGGACTAAATCACCATTTGGGAATTATTGCGATTTATTCAGTGACATTCAGGATCAAATCATATTTATATATCATGACCAGTTTCGAATTAGCACTTTCAATACTGATGACACATCACTTTCGTTCAGAATACTCTATATGTTTCGATTTGTGATCATTTGGAATTTAATTGATAACTAACTCCAAAGGGACATCTGTCAAAGGCCACGTATACAATACAGCTCGTTGACTCGATTGCGTAACAGACTGAGACAATTTATTGAAGTACCCGTCGGATACGAAGTCATAAGATATTTGATATCAAAATTGTATCTTACATAAATAGAGACTCGTGTTTTCAATATTTAGAAAATACGTACTGTATTCTTAACTACTCTATCACTCAGAGTGTTTTCCTGAGGCGACTTCCTTCTCTAGCATAACGCAGTGTCGCTTTCCGAGCAGTTGCTGAAAATATGAACATCTTCAAGACCTGTGTTCACTGCCAAATATTTATCTAATGTACGAAAGGCTTCGTTGATTGGGAAAGTTTTGTTTTCAATATCAAAGCTATGAATATCCCAAATATTACTGCTAGATAAAATGATACACTCAGTGTAACAAACGATTAAATTGAGTGGTACAAACATTTTCTGTAAATTCTTCAACTTTTTTTAGAAATGATTTATGGACATTAACCAGCGTCTTCGTGTGTCTATTTTGGCCATCCTTCACCTTTATGTTCTTTACGAGATAATGTCACTTCGGTAGAGGTAGCAAAACTGTAACTTTATCGATGACGCTTGTATTTGCATTTCTTGTGTTTTATTAGTTTTATTGACAGGTTCTTCCGGTTTAAAGTCGATATAGTCTTTTTTAACAACGTTTCATGTCCTCGTGTCTGCTACGATTTATGATGTTCTAATGGAGGGACATGATAAATGTAACACTATGAGCAATCCTTGTTATTGCATACCCTTTTTCTATCATGCTTCCTACGCCTTCCTTTACTAAAATGGCATGGCCTTTAATTAACATTCAGACATATCAAATGTGTTAAATGTAGTTGTTTTCAATCACATTTATGACAAATATTGAATCCTGTCACATTTTTCTATGCATTGAATGTTTCCTACAAACAACGAATTAGTAGCCCCAAATTAGTAAATTAGTTATTCTTTCAAAACAAGTGGGCCCTATTGCCAGGTTAAGACAATTAAATGTCAAAAATGTTGCTATTTGGACTGAAAAAAAAGTTACTACCATCAAACTAACAACATCGTAGGATTTTAAGGTCACTATTGAACCTTACTAATGTACTGATATACGGCTTCCAGTACAAACTGTTTTTCGCCTTTACAACTGAGCCTTAGGGAATCAGTAAGAGCCATAAACGCTACTCTGTGGGAACATAATTCTGAACTCTTTCACTAGGATACATGTTGTTACGCAAATTTTGCTTTCTACCATTAGTTAGATCGTACCACGCTCACTTGTGTACATGTGTTGTGGATGGTGGTACATTTGTAAACTTCATTGTTATAACGTGATAATGCTTGGTGTTATTATTTTCCTTATTACTTTTGGACTGGTCGTTAAGGACGCAAATTCTCCTTGAGAAATAATAATTCCAAATCATAAAGATCATACAAATAATTTTCATATCATTAATATTCCTAAGCTTGGGCCTTTGGAAAAGCTGTGTATCTCTCACAATTATTATATTGGATCAGATGAACTTTGCAGAAAGATAAAACAAGCAAGTGCAAGAAACTACTTCGCTTCATTGTCCCTACCCCATGTACGATATGTTGAAGAAACATTGAAATATATACATACAAGCTATTTATTTACATTGATCTTCCAGATGACCCACCCTATAATAGAGGTTAGATGTACTCCAGGTTTCTTACAGAGCTTATTGCAATAATTATGTGTAAATTAAAACCATACAAGGCGCCACCAGCGTTAATTTCTTATGTTCGAGACATCAGTCATTGTCAGTGTGAGGTAAAATAGTATTATACAGTTAATGACAAAAATCGATCTTCTTCTATCATTAGGATCCAGTGCTGAGAATTTAGCTTTCAAAGGTCTTGAATGTTTTATTCATCACGCTTGATATCTTTGTAGGATTATTATCCTAATACGCGCTCAACGGCCGAATTCTGTTATATATTTCAATATAGACATAGGTAGATAGATAGATAGATAATTGCGTTATGCGATCCAGGGAGATTGTTTGTTTCATTTCTTTAATTTTGTTCTCGCTAGTGAAAATTAGCATGACGTGAGGAATATCGTCGATGAAGACGTTTCGTGGATGTGTGTCTGTTTTCTTGTAATAAACTTTTTCTTTTATTTCGCGTTGAAAAACCTGTTTAACACTGGAATTAATATCCTTATACGTGCTATACAGTTCAGTTATGTTTTGAAGTTGCACCAGCTGTGATCAAAGAAGCAATATTGAAATGGTAGGGATAGATATATAGATAGATACATAGGTACATAGATAGATAGATGTTTCGTGCAGATTAATTGCTGCTCCTAAAATGATCATTACGGTACAAATTCCATAGATATATTTCTTTTAATACAAGTGTAATATAATAGCAACAGGAAGGATAAGGTGTGTTGTTTTAATGGTTTGAATAGTTAGCAGTTGTTGCGTCCATCGACTTCTCGTCACAGGATGGGGACACTGGTACATTTCTTGCTTGCATTTTTTAAATTTCTTCTATTGCATGTGATTCGCTAACTCTGTCAGCATCAAATGTTAGGCTGGTGATGCGACCGTTGATACTTCCTCAAATGACGGACTCAGCGGTGTATCTGTTGCCTGCACTGCTTCTACAGCTTCATTACCATCCGAATCAGTATCTCCATCAACATCTGCTGTTACAGATGGTGGTTCCACTGTTGATGCTATCTCAGATGACGGGTTCATTAATGCATCTGTTGCCTGCATGGCCTCTATCTCATCCTCTTCATCAGAATTGTAATCTCCATCAACAGCAATTGTTACGGATGGTGATGCCACTGTTGATTCTCCCTCAGAGGAGGGAATTAATGGTGCAGCAGTTGATTGTATAGCTTCTTCATTTTCAGGTGTAGATGCAGTGGGTAGTGGGCTGCCATATGTCACTGACTTAGTTCCTTTAAACACAGATGCAAAATAATTATGTCCCAACGAATCAAAGACGTCAAACTAATTAACTAGATATTCAATGAATTTTAAATTCAGTTCATACTAAAATTAATATCTACTATTAGGTTATTTACGACTGGATATAACTGAGCATGTACAAGACAAAGATAATATATTCTGTAGAACACTTCTATTTACCATTGTCGTGTGTGTTTTTCAAATATATTTGAAAAACTACTACTCACCGATAGCGATTGTTATGAAGATCAAAGCCACAGTATTCTTCATCATGTTTGCAATAATACGTCTGTGGAGGAAACGAATAAGAAGAGCATTAATTTGTGCAACTCCACAAGGATATGTTTTGTTTACACGTATAATATACTATATTTTTATACAATAATAACTTTATCATTGTAATGAACGTATGTAACTTCTGACATTTAGTGATTTCGTCTTGAATCTAACATCAATAAAACAAATGTATGTAATTGTTACAATATTACAGCGTTTGAACTATTTAATGCACTGTCGAGGATATAAAATCGAACGCGTTAAAATAATTTTCAGGATAACATGACGGTAAAGGTTAGTAGACTATTTTCAAATTGTAAAGGGACAAATTCCATGGTCCATTTGCAAACATTAAGAATTTTAATACTTATATAAACGTTATGAATGTGGTTCAATTTAACATATGAGCCATAATATTGTCTGCTGTGAAACAATACAGGTGATGTCCTACTCTATTTTCATGAGTGCAAGCAGTGATACTCAAATACAATAACTTATATCTTTCATGAATGTACAGCGCAGAAACTTATGACAATATAATAGCGCAGTCAATGATGCTCCAGAAGCACAGAAAGAGCAAATTTCCTTTGTGAATAATAACACAACGCCTTAGCTTAGGGAAGGAAATACATGTGTACAGTCATTGTCCGACTTCAATGAAAAAGGAATAATGCGCCTGGATAAATTTAATTTATTTTTAAAGTGCATATATATGTATGAAACGAAAACGCATCAAGGGTTTGATTCTACTCATCTATGTTACCAATTGGAAATATATATATATAATCAAAATTTCCTTTCCAATGCACAAATTAGAAAATTTATTGCACTCCACGAAGAAATCTAAATGTAGCACACGTTGATATATTGCAAACGAATCATTTACCATAATTATGTTAAGAAAACAATATCATTTATCATTGATGATATGAGCAAAACAGTTGTTCCACTCATCTATGTTACCAATTGGAACATAACAAATAGTATTGCTTATTAAAGTATTCTTCCTGTGAGATATATAAAAAGGATCCAAATTCACAAACAAATGTTGAACTTCTTATCAATTACATTTATTAAAATTTCTCTCATGAAGTTGAAGGTATATTGCACTTACCTGTCAAAGGTTCCCAGCCCTGTCCAAAACCACCACAATACAGAACCTTTTTAAACTGGGTTTTACGGGTTGAAATACCCGGATGGATTGTACAAAAACTTAACAGATCCCATTACTACCTACAATGTACAGCCAATTGGATCATTTCTTGCATTTTTGGGGATGGTTTCAAGGTATTCACTACAATGACGTTTACGATTCCTTTGTGTATGGTGGGGATGGGGTTTAACGTGTTTGTGCTCTCCGTTTGCCAACTTTCTTTGGTTAATCGCCGGTGGCAACTTCAGCATTAAATGTTACGCAATAACTTTGTTTGTCCATGGATACTGGTTTTGTCGCTAGACTGCCTTAGCATAATGGCTTGAAGTGCACTGGTACTGTTGCATAATAGTTACTTTAATATGTACAATGGGGAGCGGTTTTATCTTTTGGATCAAAAGTAAATCTACTTCGAGTTCGACATCTAAT
>JAECUM010037599.1:0-16975 GCA_016617855.1 Megalonaias nervosa
ATATATATATATATATATATATATAACATTATCTGTCACATCCTTTAACAGTTGAAGTGGGAACTGAAACAGGAATGAACAAATATGCCATTTACATTTCTATGGACAAGGACTACTGAAGATAAAAGGGATCTGAGAAGGAAAAAAAATAGCATAAAAGTCGTCTGACATCGCACGAGAACACAAACGATGACGGTTTAATAACAGGGAGAGGAATAAGTCGCACGGGAACCAAATGCGATTATCTTCAAGAAACAACCTGCAAATATTGCTACAATAGCTACAGTGACCATTGTGGTTATTCTTACATACGATCATGAGAATACAAGTGTAAAAGAATATGTTGTGCCAATCTTTAAAGCAATGGCAATATTGTGGTAATCTTGGCTTGATAAATATCGATCTAATATGGCGTCATTATTAAACATCGATGTTGCCATGCACCAAGAGAAGTATTAAAGACCTACTATTAGTGATATGCATATGATAAATTGAATTGGAATCAAGGTTGCGCAGCGCCGTCAAAATGGGACTTTAATGGTGAATATTTAAATGCTGCTTTACCAGTATTGATAAAGAGACCGATTGTCAATATTGTTTGCAAGGTGCAGTTCAGGGATTGATTTATACCTGTGCCTGTAAGATATAACAAAGAAAAGTATACACAGTTATCACTTGTGAAGGTCGTTAGCATTGGTGACTATGTGAATTCTAGGTTTCTAATAGCTGTAATCATGTCATTTAGAACCTACAAATATATTTAAATAGTTTTCGTTTGTTGATGTTATTAGTAATTACCATTTTTAATTTTGATAGAACACAGTGAATTTTTTCCATGATAGACAGTTCTGATTTCCTCTAAGAACGGAGGTCAATGTCAAAATTGATAATGGTTTGTACATGTTCCAAATAATGACAGTTTTCGAGCACCACAAAACGATAGGAGCTAAAAATAAACATATCTTCTGCAGGAAATCAATTTTCTGTTTATTTCCATTTCAGTTTAATCTTTAGATATTTAATAGTTAATTCCAGTGGAACTAAATTTTCTTTTGAAATCGCATATCGATCAGCCTCGGTTTGAAATAAAAGTTTCACTCGTTGAATCTTGTTGTCCAAAGACGTCCCACTTGTTTAATTTGACCAATGATCGCGTACTGAAAAAAGTAGATTTTATTCAGTTTGTAAATAAACGAGGAAAATGCATTATTTAAAAAATATTTCACTGTGGTAAATAAAGTTTATGCTTTTACCATATGACATGGAAATAAGGTAACACTAAATTTCATAAATCTTCATCCTTTTGTGATCCAGCTCTATAATAAAATGGGCGACCAAAATGCTCTATGTTAATTATTGAAGAACAACAAAAATCAGGATATTTATATGTTTGCCCTTATCCGAGGTAAGAGTTATGATGATAAGGGCCAGGAAACTAAGGGAATAAAGACGCCCTATCGCAGACTCTGTACATTTTACATATAATGTGTGAAGTATAATATTATTCGTATTACACCATGACGATATTTCAATTTATGTGATTCTGTTTTCTTCAAATAAAACCAGGGAATTCTTACACATTTTTCTCTCTAGCTTCCATCGTGGAAAAAATTTTTCCATAATCCACCGTCTGGGATTTTGCTTTATTTTCACTACCAAATCATCATTTTGGTGCCCGTTTTAAAATCCGATTGTGATAATGAATCAGGATAAGCAAATCATGCCTAAATTATTATTCCCAACATATCCCACCAGTCTCGTAACATCATGAACTGCATATGAAAAGGTGAAAATTGCTTTAAACACCAAACAAGAACAATAAATAAAGACAATGGTATAGATCAATTGATTGCGGACCTGCATGGAGGGCTGGGAAGCATACTTGCAACAAGGAATCCATATTATACACAATAATGGTTCAAAGGATAACTTCTAGGAGTAAATTCACCTCTGCTCATAGAAGAATGTGGACGTATACCGGCCTCCCAAACGGTACAGTTTTACCGGGTAAAATACCTTAAACGATCTGATATTTCTTACGTGATGCAATTTCTATTGTTTATTTCTCCAAGTCAAAGAATACAAATATCCGTTAAAAAATAAATTGCAATAGATCTGTAATTTCTGCGTCCAGCAATCGTCGTTACGCACGAATATCCAACAAATTTAATTAGTGAAAATGACACACATTTGCTGTACACTAGGCTACGACTCCAAACATGGGACATCACGCATCATCCATGCAAATTCTCTACTGAGAAATGATGTCTGTACTTATGTTCTATTTGTACTGAAGGACAGTTCTTCTTTGAATTATAACTTATAAAAGACAAAATATTCTCTTTAAATTTTATTGGTTATACCATTGTGCAACGAGATCGACTTTGAGTTTGAGACTATTTTTCTAAATCAACAAATGAAAGGTGAACCATCTGATTTCAAATGAATGGTATTCTTTCTTCTTTCTCTCTAAAATAAAGCCCTGTGATAAACAGAATCTTAAATGGGTAATGATTTAATATTAAATTTATCTAACACTTTCAATGATGTGAAGTGATTGCTCGCTTAGGCTCGCAAAAGCTTCACATTATTTAATTTATTTCATAAATTCATTATTCAAGCATTTCACATATAGGATACTATATATTTGTACTTTCCGTTTTCTTTTTGACGGTGGTTGTTAGCAGCAGGGAAGGCGAACCCTACAACGTTTTTAGGATTGTTATTTTTAAGAGAAAAAAAGCCTTCCTAAAAAAACGAAAATATAAAACCAGTAACGTGCAACCGGAGCCTCTAACCAACCAAGACTTCTCTAATTTGGGTTAGCTCATTCTTTCTTATTTTGTCTTTTACACTCAATTTTTGTCGTCGCCTCCCTGCTGCTCCAGTGTGGTTTAATTAAATCATTATTATATCAATAATGGAATCTCACACAGCTAAACTAGCTCGACAGCGACTGGAGGCAATTAAGAAATATCCTCAAGTCCGTGATTCTGACTAGCAACAACTACAACAGCATCAGAAAGCTCGATTGGAATTTGCAGAGGATACAGCAGAATTATTTAAACCAATCACAGTGGCTGCTAAAGATCTTCGTCCCACGTTAGATCAAACCGCTAAAGCAACGGGGAAAATAGCAGAAATAACTAAAAAAAACCAAAGAGATTCTATGAGAACTTCCGGCTGAAATAGCTGCGGCTCAGCCTCAATTACAAGAAGAAATACAACAAGTATTTGAGTGTTGACAACGTTCGTCAGAAGCACGGTGATGTAAGTTATCTTGTTAAAACAAAAACCTAAACCAAAATCAAAAATACCAGAACGACTTATCGAGGAGTGATGGACTCGGTGATGTTGTTCATGCAGGGTCGTGCAGAGGATTTGTGGGCCCCGAACATCATTCACATTTTGCCCCCCCCCCAAAAAAAAATAGTAAATAAATAGCCGATTATAAGAAGTCCAGATTTCTTTTATTACAAGGTCATTTTTCTTGCACTTTTTTATTCCAAATTCCTCAATGATATCATGGAAATCAAGTTTTCGATCTAATTCACACTCAGTACTCAAAATGGCAAGATCATTCGTTCGTTCTTGTCCCATAGTTGAGCGCAAGAAATTCTTGATCAGTTTCAATTTACTTAAAGAACGCTCACTTGAGGCAACTGTTACTGGTGCTGAATAGAAAATACGCAGCGCTATCACTACATTTCTGTAGAGTTCACCAAGCTTCAGTTCTGAAATCTTGTTCAACAAGTCAAATGGAGAAAGAGGTTTCTCACCAAAATTTCTTGCATGAATTTGTTTCATATGAAGCAATTCTGCAGACAGTTCAGTTTCAGTTACATCACATGAATATTTCTTCGAAAAATCAGAACGGGCACTCTTGATTTCATCTTCAGACTGTTTTCTTATACTCTCACAAGAAAGAGAATGTAGTCAAGATTCTTGAATGGCTGTGAAACGAATTGTAAGTCCACCAATAACTGAATTAATAATGTGACAAAAAAAAAACAACAATTCTCCGAAACGTTTCCTCTTCTTCTAATTCCATTTCCGTTGAATCTGTGATATGTTCATCGCCTCCAACTTGTTATCCAGCAAAATGTTCACGCTTCACTTTCCGATGGATTGGAAATGGAGAACTGATTTTTGCAGACACTGTCACTGTTTTAGCTTCTTTCAAAATTGTTGGCCAGTCATCCCAAACAGATATCAGGGGACTGATCAATGCCTCAATATTTTTCACCTCAACATCAATAGTTGCCTTTCTTGCCTGAATGACCTGGTTGCAGCGATCAATCAATGTGAGGATTTTCATCCAAATGCCTGCCATGAGAACACATTTGAAGGAGTTCATATATTTTATGGCACCTTTCACATCAGTTCGTGTTTTTGCAGTCAGATTGAAGCTCTGAACTTCTTCCAAAGAGGCAATGATTCAACACAAGTGATTAAAGAAGGGGCGAATGCTATCAAATCTCTCAGTCCATCGCGTCTCAGATTTCCCATGCAGAGAAACACCATGCAGCTTCTGTTGTAGTATTTCCCAGCGTTGTGGAGTAGCAGAGAAGATGGTATACAAAGTTTCAACAATTCCAAAGGTCTCAGCATCTGTACAGCTTGAGGCAGCATTCAGTCCACACAAATTCAATGAATGACAGCCACGAGGTGAGAATATAGAAAGTGGGTTCTTCTTTAGGAAAAGTGCTTGAACACCTTTGTACTTTAGTGACATGTTGGCCCCATTGTTATAGCCTTGGCCACGGCAGTCCTCAAAGCAAATTTGCAAAGTTTCCAAAGTCTCCAGGATTAATCTTGCAATATCAGATCCAGTCTTTTTTGTACAATCTACAAAGACCAAACACCTCTCTTCGATGGAAAATTTATCAAGTTCTTCATGTACGTATCGTATGACAAAAGTAGTTTGTTCAGTATGACTCACATAAGGGGTGGCATCAACCATAATTGAAAAATGCTTTACAGATTCACACTCTTCTACGATTCGTCTCCGAACTTCAGCAGCACAAAGTCCAATGAATTCATTTTGAGAACGATTTGAGAGATAATGCGCTTGAAGGCTTTGAACCTTTTCCTGTGACCCTTTAACTTTCATCACATGTTCCTTGAGAATTCGATCATAATGCGAAATCAGTTCCAGCAATCCTAAGAAATTTCCGCTATGAGGATCTCCAATAATGTCGGACTTTCCCGAAAACCAATCCACGTTCACCAAGAAACAGAACCACATCCAAGATTCGTTCTAGAATTTTTCTCCATGTAGCTGCTTCGGTGAGGATTTGGCAATCCAGAAAATATTCAATTGAACGATCATTCTTCACTCGAACTTCTAATTCACGCCACTGAATGTAATACTGTTTATGGGCTTTTGAATGCTCATGCTCAGGAATACGATTGATAAGATTCTTCCATTTCTTTCCAGGTCCCCATCCTTCCGTCATTGCAGGTGATGAAGTCAAGCGTTGAACCTGACCTTCAGGTGAAAATAATCGACATGGCAAACAAAACAGTCCCATCTATGCTAGGCTAAATACAAGCCAATCTCGCGAAAATGGTTCCCCATTTGGCATTTTGCCTTTCAAAACAGACATTGGAAATATGTGATTTCCAATATCTTTTGGCAGCTCCAGTGGAAAGGAAATGTGACCAGCCTTGACAAAAATTTCCAGCTTCGTGGGTAAGAATGTTTCAGTTTCAAATTCCCCAATGTCAAATGACTGCAACAAAACTGCTCCAGTTGGTCTTGCAGAAGTATTATCGCTCTCACCAATTTCAGTGATTTGACTGTCCTCAAAAATGGCTGGTGCACTTGTACTGTCACTGTCAGCACTGTTACCAGTAACAGATGCACCTGCACATTGGCTTTTTGCTGAACTTCCTAAGCCATGACCAGTGGTATCAGTTTCTAAACTATCTTTAGCTGATGGAACAAAAGACTGGATGTCAGGGTCATCTTCATTCGGAGTTGATGAACTACTGGAAGGGGCATCTGAGGTATTGGGAGTCGTTGTAATTCCAACATCAAATAAGCTTTGCCTCTCTTTTTGCAGAGCTGTTTTTTTTTTTTTTGCTTTGCTGGTTTTTTGCTTTGACGCACCTGATGAATATGTACGTTTCATTTCAATTCTTTCCACGTACTATGCAATGCTTTGACGACTTCAGCGGTATATCTTCCAGCTAGAAAAGTAACGTACTGAAACGCAGTACTTGCTGAGTGCTACTGCAGTACTGCTGAATCTTCAAGAAAAACACTCATTTCTCAGCAGTATTTCCATATTTCCGTTTTTAAATACGGTACACGTGAATTATTTTCATTTTGGAAGACATCGGCAGATCAAAACTCAGAGATCCTTTTCATGCCAAATAGATGCCAGACGACTGACGTTTCAGACCAAGAGAAAGTGACGAACCGACGAAGCCATATAAAACTCACGTCAGTCAAGTGAGTCGCATAACCGGTAGAAACTATATAGCAGGATGATTCAACCCGTCATCACACTTCTTTTTTTTCTTTTTCTTGTCTCACATTGTCATTAGTGTTTTTGGTACTTCGTACTGTAGTTCATGTTATAACTGGTTCTCTTTAAAAAAAAAAAAAAAATAACAACCGCAAGCTTTCGGCAGGCAGAATGTGCCTTCTTTGACTGCTTGTGAGTTGCCCACTGTGGGGCGGGGCCCCGAGCAAATTGCTCGGGTATCTAGGCCTCTGCACGGCCCTGTGTTCAGGGACAATTTAGAAGGATAGCCCCAAAAGCAGTACCTATTGCAAAGCAACTGGGAATGAAAGCTATTGATGTAGCCATCCACCGTCGTTTTAAACGGGTCTTAGTGAATACACAATGGTAGATATTTTTGGAAGATCTTCTCGGAGTCTCAAACCTCAAGCTGAATTATCATGTCTAAACACTCATGGCGGAAATTGCTGGACGCATCAGAAGAATTGAAGATATTATGTATGGCAAAAATGAGCAGAAATACAATTATCAGTGTGAGAGAACCAAAATCAGATGATGATGTGGCAAGAAAAAGATCCGTAGACAGCAACAACAACTCGATTAGAACTGAGATCGATGATAGTTGGTTATCCGCCGGTGATACAATGACTGTTTCTCGCAATGTGGCTATTAATACAATTACTGGTCTTAGAGAATCAGAATCAAATGATGACGCCGCAACAAAAAATATGCCGATGATACCAACATTACGATGATGACCTCGTTAATGACAATCAATGATGGATTGGCCACATTCAGATCTGAATTTTCAACTCACGTACAAACCTTTACAAATTTTCGCAGAAACGCAAATAGAGCCATTAATGAATTTTTGGGAAGTACTGAAGTTATCGACATTAAACTCTCTGACATAAATAAAAAATATTAATGAAGTTTTTGGAAGTCCAGCAGTCGTCGACATTAAACTATCCGAAATAAAAAAAAAAAATCCCCCACAGTGTAGTATATACAGTAGCGTCTGGATCAGCATTACGGGATCCAGTCAATAAATTCATCCATCATCGCGTTGAGGTTACCGGTATATACATGTTATCAGTACTCGGCACTACAACATTTAAAATATTAACCAATAATTCACGGCGTTTTCCAGTTAATAAATCTTCTGGACCTGCATTAGTGGTAGTGGATCAAAACGACTTGGTATCTTTTTTGGTGTAACCCGAGAAAGAAGACCTCGGTTTGATTTACTATTGGTGTCTCGAATTAGTCGCTAAACTACCACCTACTAAAATTATATAATGAACCAATCGACTGACTTTGTTGAAGCACAACATTACAGATTCGAACAAGTGTGTTCGTTACAGACCCAACTGAAAAATATCATTAACGAGTACACAGTAAAAATAAAAAATACCGTAGACGTATCGTTGTTACTGATATAATTGTTTATTCTGCATCCTCGGTCTTTGCTAGAGCAGGAACTATAATCGGATGATTATCAGCGCCGTACGTAATAGCACTAGTAATAGGAGTTGGTATTACAGTTGTAGCTGGTGTTGCTGGTATTCTTAATATTATCGCATAAATATATCAACGTGTGCGGTTGATAAATTAAACGAATACACAACAATATTATCGGCTGCAACACCCGCACACGCCAAATTATCATCGCTGATATCATCAGGGCTCAATGATGGAATAATATCAGATCAGGAATTCGCAGAAATAATTAATGTTTACCATGAAGCAACTGGAAATCAAAACCCGCGTCTCCGACGAAGACGGAGTCACGTTAATTTAAATCAGGAAGTAAATAATAATAATATCGTCAACAATGACTACGTCGCAAGAATTACTGCAACAAATCGTCGCTAATAGAACACCGCCAACAACCACGATGATATCAGCGAGCTCAACCAGTTCTGAATTCGACGTTAGCTTTCCAACGGCAATTCCAGCCAAAGAAATAGCATTAGCGCAATTGCGAGTATGTTACAGCTGGCCAAATATTAGATCAAAGTCATGCGGTGGGTTGCCCACAGACAACGCATTAGTGTTTTCTTATAAACATAAATCTGATGGAACTCCAGATTTTGATTTTTTTGATATTCCTACGGGCAGTTATCAAATAGAACAGATCAATAGTGAATTCCAACGCAGAATTAAATCTATCAAAGGAAAAGAATCCAAAATCGCTATTACGGTTCACGAGCCAACATTATAAGGACGATAGAAATATCAACAGCCGACCACGCCGTAAATATACATGAATCATCGATCAGAACTGTATTAGGATGGCCAGAGGTACAACCACCAGCACCAGCAGCGATACTACAAGCTCAACGCGGTGGTTACGTTTCAGACAAGAGAATATTGTACAACAACACACTTCCAGAATATGGAAGACTTATCCATGGAGGTATACGGAATGTTGTACACATACTGGTGAGAAAATTTATTTTACTGCGTCTGATGGTACAAAACTTAACAAATTAGGAATAACTTTATATGACTTTGATGTTAATAGAAGGCCATTCATCGACAAAAAATTTAGTAATTCATTTTCTGACGCGATCAAATCCGAACATAAACAAACTATCAACAAACTACGAAATTTGTTTTCCAATATCGCACAATATTACAACGATTATATAAAGCAAGAGATCATCGCAACGATACATCATCTAAACCAAGTTGCATCGGACCCCAAATATATCAATAAACTTATCTTTAAAACAGTGATTGCCGACGGTGATGAAAAAATTGGTAGCATAGTTATTGATGATAGAGCTGCCCACGTAACGACCCTTAACCAATAATTTATATTATTATAAGCCATATGTACATATTGTGAAAGATTGAATTTTGCAGATGTCATTGCAACAGTTTGCAATTTTAAATTGAGATATGTGATTTTGCACCCGGTTAAATCTGTGGCATGGTTAACGATGCTAGCTCAATACATCTGTTTTAGATACAGAGTCTAATATGTGTAACGATATGACCTTGAAATTATGAAACTAGTAGAATAATACATTATTCAACGAGTTCGAAAAATTTAATAGCAAATCCTTACATATGTGAGAATTTCTATAACCTAGCTTTTATGTCATTGAAAATTATTTAGAGAGAAAGAAGAAGAAATACATCCGCTCATTCGGACTGAGGTGAAGTACCTTTCATTTGTTGTGCCTAAACTATAGCACAAAACGTTGTTTAATTATAAGCATGTGTAAAAGCAGATTGTTTTTTTTTTCATCGAATAAATAAAAGAGCAAATGCCCTTCCTGATAAACATAACATATTACTCAGACAAAATAGTTTTTCAACACAGAATGTCCAATGACTATGATTTCACATGGTTTGATTCATTACCGGTTAGGGTACAACAAACTATCTATGTCTACAATAAAGTCATTTTCACAACTGAATATTCCTCTTTTGCGACATTCATGTGAATGGATGATTATCGGATGTAGAAATTTCCATATTTACTGTAATGAATTAGTGACCAGATATTTGCATTATTTGATTTGGAAGAGAAGACAACAGCTGACATAAACAAATTTTATTTCGAGTCCGAATTGCATCACATTTTCACCGCGTAGATATACTGCGCTTCGATAAATTGCTACCAGCTGGGAGACTAGTTTAGGTCCAAATTCTTCAAGCAGCGAATTTGAATTTTTTTATTGATATAAGTTAAAATATAAACAACGATTGTATAGAGGCTGGATTCCATGTTATAGGTATACAGCCCACCCCTTTCACCACACTTGGTATCAAATGAACAATACCATTAGCTTTATCTTTTGTTGCGGTTGTTGCTTTTGTTGTTATCTTGAGGGTTTGACTACATTTTTCATGGCATGATGTGCACGAAAAGAGGTACAATTGAACATTTTTGGACAGACGTGACAATTATGAAAGCAAAACATTCCAGAAGTGGTTGCAATGAAATATTTTGCACGGTCTCATCTAATCAGTAAAAGAGAATACAGCATAATACGTTGATGGGATATTTTCAGCAATCATAATTAAACAATGTGATATTTTGACATTTGGCCATATCAAATGCATGAACATGCACACACTATAGGAAACTTGTATAGATTACGTGATAAAAAATTGATTAGTACTGAGATTAATGTTGGTACATATCTCAGGCGAGACTGGTCATGGGTAAAGAAGAGAGTCATTTATCAAATTCAAAAGAGTAGAAATGTTGCAGAATTAGCGATTGTACTTGTTGAAATATTTGTCTTAAGTTGAAGCGGTTGGGGAACGTGTTATATATAGTAAATATATTTCTCATAGTGAGATGTACTATAGACGTTTATTGTGTTTCATTTCATTAACATGAAACAGCAAACATTTCTTACCTGGATAGATGCGCAGCTGTAAATGTTTAAAGCCAAGACACTGATTAAGTATACTGTTAACTGTGTCTTATACCTGCAGACTATGTAATTTGTTGGCTTTAGCCACACGTGATGTCCTATTTGTAGGTATGTTCTTATCGGCTATTATGGTTCACAGAGTCATGCCGTAGTTCATCCTTTTAGTCACATTCACGTTCTCAGTGGGATTGTTTGTGTCATTCTTCATGTACGATCCAACTTAAACTTCTTTTTCCACTATCAAAATACCGATGACTCTATTTATAAATCGATCAAACACACTTCTTAACTTTTTTCATACTATGATTATGTTTTTATTTCATTTATGAGAGGAATGTAAGGCGGAATATAAGCATCATCATCAAAACGAAAGTAACCCTTTTTCTAATCTTTAAAAAACAATGCCATTGAAATGACTTTTGTACAATTTGTATAACTTGTGCTAGTTTAGCGTTCTGTGTAATAAAAGAAAAAGAAAAGAACATCTACTCAGACCGTTTTGCTAGTTTCTTGAGAAATGCTTCGGGCAAATGATACACATTTTATCCATAAAGCTCTATATGAGAGGTTTATTCACTCCTTGTTTATATCAAGCATACTAAGAAGACATTCGTAAGAATGACATATTGCTAGTATTTTTTTTCTCTTTTCCTACAATCCATGCTGCAGTGTATGTCAATGTCTTAACCGATCAGTTTTTATCTCATTCCTCAAATTTTCTGCACGCATCTCATGAATGACAGATTCACGCTGATCACCATCTGAGTGTAGTGTTGGTACTGGTAATGTTAGTTACGTCTTCCATTTTGACCGTGGTTGTGTCCATAATCTATTATTTTTAACAGTTTGCTGATGGAGCACATGTATTATACAAGTAGTTTTAAACAATGTGCATTATTTTATTGTTGCAGTCATACCAAGCATGCTTGAAGCTAATAAGCTTATGTAATTGGTTATTCAAATTAAGTATGTTTATGTCAGAATGCAATATTCTTTTTAAGTGTGATAATTAACATGGAATCACTGAATTTGGAAAACAAAAGTTCTGCGTGAAACAAGTTTCAAAATTATTTAGTCATAGTCTGGGTGCACCGATACCCTCGTAAATGAAAATCTGAAACAAAAAAAAACAAAAAATGTGATAAAGGGATACCGTCTTCGGTTTCCATTTGTCGAATGATCAAGTTTCTCTAGTACCATATTAATATCTTGACATTACTCGAGTGTGCTTTGTGAAAGGCACTTAGCTCCCACTTGCTTGCACCAATTATCCAATTATGTGTTAATTCTTTATTAAACATGGATCCAATAATTCAAACTGTTGAAAAAATGCCAATGATCTACGATGGGTGGCTGTTCATATCAAGTTTGGCAAAAATGAACGCCTAACTGTTATGTATATGTACATGTGTGTGTTTTGGTGTCGTGTGTGAATTCGATCATTTGATTTAGTCTGCTTTCAAAGTTACAACCAATGACAAATGTAAAATGTACAACAACTGTAAAAGAAACAGCAATTTGTTATCCATTAGACAAGAAATGTTTGATACGGAGAGATACGCAAATGACCCATTAACTGACTTTGGCATTATATAGATTTTCTACTGCATATTTCTCAAAGTCTACATTTTATATTCATTTGATATTTCTTATACTGCACAAATTTCACTGACGTCGTCTTTCTCCTTTTATACATATACATCGTCTATTTTATGCTTCTGAACGTGTATATTTTGTTCTTTATTCATTCTCTCATTTTGTGCTGTGTTCACTTACTTATTGTTTCTTTGTATGTACATTTTCAACTTTATGTTTCTCATTATTGGATTAAATACAAAATAAATTACATTATGTACACTTTATAACTGATAATTTTCTCTGATGACAGAGGTATCGTTAAAGTTGAAATCTGTGTCAGTCTACTTTAATTTATCATATCTTTATTGATGTTGATGGGTGAGATACATGTCCGGGAGTAAGTTCCTTGTCAACAACACTCACCCGAAGTTTTCATTTCGTTCATTTCACGTGACTTTGCCACTCTGTTTAACGCTTTCTTCCAATAAAATGTAAAACTATTAAAAAGATATTTCACTTTTGAGAATGACTGTATAAGAATTACATTTCTCCGCGTTATAACTTATATATATATATATATATATATATATATATATATATATATATATATATATATATATGCGTGTGTGTGTGTGTGTGTGTGTGTGTGTGTGTGTGTGTGTAGTGGAGCCTCATTTAACCGGCCGCCTTCGTTCCTAACGATAATGTCCAGATTAATGCCTTTCGGGATTTTTGAATGATAATTCAATCATGCACACTTTTATAGTACGACGTATCATGCCATATGCTGTTCATGTACTGTACATGGACATCCATTTATTAGGCGTAACTCTGCTGTGTTTTCAATAATGACTGAAATAAATGAACCATTACATCTACTAACTTGCGTTTATTTCACTTTATTATAACAAATACTTACACCAAAAACATATGCTTAAACAATTAAAGCATCAAACACATCGCACCATGTATGTACTTTTTATGTCAGTTTCCAAAAGAAATTGACTTTTGTTTGCCTGGGTCGTTTTAGCGATTATTGGAATGTCCGCAATTGTCATATTGGCAATGTCTAAGGATGAGTCAGATAAAAGATACCGGTGTAATGAAGTAAATCGACCCCATAGAATATTGTCCGGAGGCTCTAACTTATATAGCGAACAATGACCCTCGGTGATTAATCTAAATAGAATAAGACAACAAAGGTATAATATCCATTCGTAGAATCTTGACTTCAAGGTAGTGAATTTACATTACACGTTTTCGTTTTATTAATATTTAGCAGAACGAACCCCGTTCAATATGTTTTACAATGCCTATCATCTCGTAATATGTTTTTTCTTCTAATTTGGCGCACAAAGTTTAAACCAAACATGGACGTGGCAACGGTTTGTAGCAAATTTGGTAGGTTTATTTCGAAATTCTATTGTTTATATCCCAATGATAATTGTATAAGAAACTACATATAAACAGAAGAATGTTTAGACATATACTGATTGAAAGGAATTCATTCAAAGCTGCGTAATATCAACATCTGCGTCATATTTAATATTTGAATGTTTATTTCTACCCTATCCAACAGCAATATGCCGCGACTCATTGGTTAATGCCATTGACGGTTTGATGAGTTAGTATGGGGGCACATGAATGGAGAAGATTAGTATGGCAACATTCATTGATACATTTAATACTTTCTAGTACTATTAGAGCAGAATCTCTTCATGTTAAGTTCCTCCTAAAATAATAATTCACAATTAACAAACATATAGTACACTCGGAATAATAGTTTCATGTGAATTGTTAAGAAATACATTCCTAGGGAAATTTAAATAAGTCACTCTAACAAATATTACGTTTCTTGCTCTGTTGGTGGTTTGTGTATTACATTTCCCAGCATTCAGGAAGCTATTAGATCTAGACAAATTAACATCCAGATGGATATAATAATCAAATACATTCAAAGATTGTTGATCAAATTAGGAAACTTGTACAGATTACGTGATAAAAAATTGATTACTAATGAGATTATTGTTGATACATATCTCAGGCGAAACTGGTCATGGGTAAATAACAGGGTCACTTATCAACTTCAAATTAGTCGCAATATTGCAGAATTAGCGATTGTACTTGTTGAAATATTTGTCTTAAGTTGAAACGGTTGGGGAACGTGTTACATTAAGGAAAGCGTGAGTGTATAAGTTCCAAAATCCTGGAGGGGCGTGTCTTATAGTGGAGGTGCGATGAACCTGAGTTCTCATTGGGTACGTTCATGGTTTGAGATGAGTTTTACCGGCCAAATTTCGTGTTTCAAAAATGGATTATACAGCAAAATGAGGCAGAACAGTGGTTGAATGAGAGCAAAAGGATCTTGTCTCCGGTTGTGGGCGAGAACCCTCGTAAAGATTGTCTAAGTAAAATGTAGTTTAGAGTCTATGATAGACAAGTATCCAGCTGTGTTAGGAAACGGTTCTGCTGAACGGAATAGATAGTGAACCTTAAAAATAAAGAAAAAATAGCTTCCACAACTGATGTAAAAATGAACGACATAACATAAGAGTAGACGACCGGTATAAGAGACACGACGCAGGGAAAGAGACCACTGAACGAGGTTGTGCAAGAGTAGGTAGGAGGAAATAAGAGGGTTCATCGCAAATGGGAAGTGCTTTAAAATTGAACTTAGGAAGCAAGCAGAGTAATGTCCGGCTTTTGCAATCTTTAGCGAGGAAAATCTTCACAGTATTCAGTGAGTTTGATAAATTTAATATTAATTCATTGTCCATTTGAAATTATGTTTATCGCGTAGTTTTTATTTCAAAGGAAACAATTTACAGAAAAAGAAGAAGAAATATTTTCATTCATTCTGAAACAATCGCTTTGACCTCCTTTCTATAGAAAAACGAAACAATTTTGTTTCTTTAGTATGCGTTTATTGAGCAAACAAAATATATCGGATGCTTGTCGACAATACTATTGAACGTATGAAAATGTTATGTTAATCCGAGGCTGATCTGTATGCGAAATTTAATAGACATTGTCGTTTGACTGGAATTAACTTTAAGGAATATGCATCATGTAACGAATAAAATGAAATGAAAATAAAAAGGAAAATAGATAGCTTACTTGCAGAATAAATGGTTTACAGTTGCTATATTGGTGTTCCCAAAATGACCCTATTTGCAGCAAGAAAAAAAAGACAAACAAATGCAAAACGCTATCAATTGCAAATTCTGTTCCGTTCTTAGAGAAAATTAGAAAGTATATGGTGACAAGGACAATGTCTTAAATTTGAAACTGGTAAGTAAAATGATCAGCAATAAAAGAAAAGCATTTAAATGTATCTGAAGGTCCTAAATCACAAGAGTACTACTGGCTACGAGAAATAAAGAATTCACATGGTCATCATTAATAACGATCTTAACAAGCGAAGATGGTTCGCGGTAGGAATGTATAGTTTGCTTTGTTGTATCGTACAGACACAAGGTACAAATCAATTATTGAACTGGATTCTATTTACAATTCTGCCAATCGGTATCTTTGTCCCTACCAGTATAGCACCACTTGTAATCATAACCATAATAGTCGCAAGATTTCGACGGCGCACAACATTTCCTCCAGTTTAATTTATGATCTATATAGCACCAATAGTATTTATTTTTACCACTTTCTTGGTGCATGCCACATTTATGTGTATAATAACACCCTATTCCATCGATACCATTATAACCAGCATCACCGCAATATTGCCATTTATTTCCCGATTGACACCACATGTACGTTTCTCCATGGTAATCGCACGATCCAGTGCAGCAATAATCCCAATTATCACTGTAGTCTACGTAACAATATTTGTAGGACGAGCCTTGATCATAACCGCATGTGGTTCGCACGCGACATACGGTTTCTCCTGCGGTCCAAAACTCACCGCCCGATTTGACTTGCAATGGGAGATAATCTTCCGTATTATTCATGTTGTTCTCAGATCGCTTTCGTAGCAAAACCAGACCGTCTTCAGTAGAATTCTCTTTGCCTGCTGTCACATCTCGTGTTGCAGTATCAAGAGCCAACACTAGCAGAACTAGCTGTAGCAGAAGTAATATGGTTCTCATGGTGATTTCAAGTAAGTCCTGGAATAGAGCAGACATCATTTCATCAAAATATCGACATAGTTTCTTTCTTTACTGTTTTACTATACTAGTACACGGAAAAGTTAATCACACATTTGTGCTTGCGCGTTTCAGTTCCTACTTCAACTGCCAAAGCATGAAACAGGTATTAAGACTCATATTATTTCCTAAAAGGTTTATTTCCTTCGGAGTAATTGTTTGCCTTTGTAAGTATTAACATATGCATCGGCTCAATCCACGCGATATAATGATAACTACACTACTGTACTCTGATACTACATTTAAGGTATGTTGAACTAATGGAGTCAACACGTTATGCGAACAAAATGTGATTAACACTATTGATAATGATATGTTCAGATATAGAGTTTGAGTTTTCTAAAGTATACACCTGTGCATGGAT
>JAECUM010037601.1:0-29504 GCA_016617855.1 Megalonaias nervosa
TGTATGTATGTATGTGTATATGTGTGTGTGTGTGTGTGTGTGTGTGTGTGTGTGTGTGTGTACATTACAGACATAACTACCAAAACCATGTTTTGTTGTTTGTTGAAAACCAATGCTACATAATATATTTTATTGCCATTTATGTCTATCTTAAATGTTTGATCAATAAACGGGAGATGTATGTTTTAAGTCGTAAATAACTGATGTCATTAATTAGTTTTATAAGCATTTTAAGTGGAAGGCCGTAAACAATGATGAATTTATAAATTTTGCCTCCAGTGTAACGCGTTTGCCGTACTTCTCAACCTGAAATATCTACTGTTGATTTTCATTTATTTCTTGGAAGAGTCGACACTGATTTAAAAGATACTTCCTTCATATAAGTACCTCGTGTATACACCTGTACCTCGTGTACAAACAAACCTATTATAATGTTTCCATGCTATTTTCTCTATCAAAACCCATAGCATGTATCGCTATAATATATTGTTAAGGTATACTATATATCAGTGGTTCCCAAACTTTTTCGGGCCACCGCCCCCCCCCCCCTTCCCCCGGTTATCGTCAACGCCCCCTACCTTACCTCGTAAAAACCATTATTCAGCATTAGCGCCCGCACCCCATCCCCTACCCGTCGGGGCGGTACCGCTCACTTTGGGAACCAATGCTATACCCACCATGTCGGCCAATTATGCGCGTCGGGTAATTCTGCGCAACGATACGACATTCCTGTAAACATTGGATCACATGTTGTTTTTGGTCGAATATCCAATTTGTATCAAGAAAGAACGATCTTCCTTTTATTAAGTAAGTGATATTCATAAAGTGGACAAAAATATCCTACATTTCTACCCAAATTGCATATGAAAATGTGATTTCTAAATGTCAACATGAAGACCCACTCCATGACCGTCTTGAACTTGTAACCCAGAAAATCCTATTTACTATGTATCTTTTAGAATCATAAAATAAATACATTATATGAAAGATGGAAATGTATACCTTAAAACAATACTGCATTTTAATCCAAGTTTCCAATTTTGCAAGAAGTTGCCCCACACGTAGTTTTATCTTCTGCTATACAACTTGTCAACTTGCCGCTAGAACGGAACGGGATTTTCAAGAAATTCCCGGCATACAGTCTGTTTCTAAATTCTTTAATAATTCTTACCCCATAAACGTGAAGTTGTAAACACATCACAGCCTATTCATTGTGGTTCTCCTCAACATAATAGCTTGTTTGTTTGTTTGATTTTTAAGAAAATGCTGAACTTCACTCATTTTTTTACGCGATCGGTTTAGTTTATTTGGTATCTCTTGCTATTTATTGGCATTGTTACGTTGAAGTTTGTAAAACCAGCTATAAACCTGACCTAATTACTCGACCTAAATGCTGACAGAAACAATCCAATGTAATGTATTTCATTTCCATAGCCCGAATAATAAACATTACATCTTTTCAAAGCGAGTCACGAAAACACAGGGGAGGTATCTGGTGTGTCAAAAATTAATATTATTTTGAACAGAATATTCTGGTGACAATTACCTCTTCTCATATGGTAAGCATTGCAGTATTTTATTTTCGTCAATCGGTCGAATTCGATATGCGTTGTGCTTCAGTATTGGTGACGGAAACCTTAGGTGCGCAGAAATGCCCTACAGCATGGTATATAGAACATCTAAAATACATCAACGTATACATGTCTCGCCTACGTCTAGATAATTCTGTAATTACATCATCTTCTTTCATATTACTTTGTCATCTATGTTGAGTGGTCCCTATATGAAGCCTATACGTTGACATTTTCCTCATTTTCAGTCTACTTCGTACTTTTATGATTGTCTTCTCTATTGGGACTGAGCATATTGCTTCCTCGTTCCACCCTAGCTCCTATGGATAGCTTTATTCGATAAAACCTGTGGTACTGTGTTCCGTTTAATGCATGTAAAGCACGGAAAACAATATTAACAAGCTTGCACAGCGAGGTAGGCATGATTATGTCAATAATATGCCCCTGGTATAGACGGATGCATACAATACAACCAAAATATTTGTTTGACAGTTCTCTTGGCGATACTTTCTACTACAAGAAAACTTGAAGCAGTATAGTTTGTGAATCAAATGTACCCATAAAGTGACCAATAACTACCAGTCAAATTCTCTCTCTCTCTCTCTCTTTATATATATATATAGCGACTCCCTGGTCTTAAACTAAGTAACAGAAAAGAGCGAAAACATACAAGTTAAATTAAAAAAAATAATTTATTTCCCTAGGGTACATAGTGAAAATTAAAAAAGAACAGACAGTATTGCGAATTCAATCCCAAATAGTCCAAAACGTTTTATCACCAGTCCTAATTAAATTCCAGTTGTGTTCGAAATAAGGTCCAGCGCTGTCGTCTTGAATGTATTAATGTACTGGTTGTCTGAAGTGCGATGATGTGCTAATAGTCTTCCAGTTAATCACAATAATGTAATCCAAGATGTCTTTGCTTTAATTCACTCGTCTTCGCTAACCAAGGTTCTGATGTGTTAACCTTATCTACACCTTGGCAAATCGTTCAGATATATTGGTGCTTCGGGTCTGACAGACAATCGGATCACATAACTGGAATGGACTCGTAAATAAGCAATTTTCCACTGCAGGTCCGTGTTTGTACAAATGCATCGTTTCCCTCAAATACACCTGTAATAGCTTCTCTCGTTTACGTAGTCATTCTTTTGATGTTAAACTTCCAAACTATCGGTTTGAAGACAACTGCTTCAACCAGTTTAGGTCGACCTACAATGCACCACTGTTACACGCTGTTGGTTAGTTGGCATTACATACTAAGGGAGACAATTCACAAAATCCAGTAGATGTCACTAGCACTGAAATATTTGAACAATCCGCTTAAGTGTAGATAGGGAAGGGAAGATAGAATTCACTTTAATTCCAAATTAATGTTTCTGTTCAATAATATTTTTGAGCGCTATGTAATTTGAAAGAATAATATTTAGAATAATTAATTCCACCCAGCACAACAATACAAATGATTCTGTTTCTGATGTTATTTCAAGGATGAATATTTGTTTTCAACTAAACAAGATTATATAAGAAAACTGCGACACAAATGTAGAGCTAGGATATAGGTCCAAAGTTCATTTCTAGAAAATTCTAAGTTGTAAATATATTTTAACAAATGTGTTACTAAAATTATAATAAAGAACATGGGGAACATCAGGTACAACAGTTCTTTATGGGGAAATAACAATATCCTAGTAGTATGTCTAGGATATTGGTAACCCAAATAAACATGTTTATTTTATTAAAAGTAACCCATACACTCATAGAGAAACATTAACTATGTATTATTTGATTACAAACTATAAACAACATCAACGTCCCTAGTGAACTTGACTTTGGACAAGGTCAAGTCCAAAATACATAACCTATAATCATGGAGAAAAACAAACCTAACAAATAACTTGAACTGAATATACGTAACTATACAAATTATAAAATAAACAACACCGACTGGTAGAATGTGTGACCAGTTTCGCTTTATTGCTTCATCAGACTGAATTCAAACTAATTCAAAATCATTGCTTACGTCATTAAATATATTCTGTTTCTAAGTGGTCAATGATATAATCAGTATGACATAAACAAGATGACGTCATAGCTAACATTTTTAGCCTAATTGCCTTATTCTTTAACGAATAGTTGACATGGAAATATGAATATACAGGACAGATCAATGATATTTTGATACACAAAAATACATAAAACTGGATCTTAAATATACATATATCTCTATTGAACACTATCACAAAGAGTTATATGAATAAATAGAGATAAACAGTTTTATTAATATTTTTGTTATGTATAATGCACATTTAAAATAATAATAATAATAATAATAATAATAATAATAATAATAATATATTATATCTTGATATATTATTGACGAATGTTCAATATTTCATCAGAACTCAAATTATATAATAAAAAATTATGTGTGCATAATACTTATAATCATAAAATAAATAAGTATTTTATAAATAATGAATCATAATATTTTCAGAATTATTTTTAAACTGCATTTTCACTTTTAAAGAATTATTAAACTATGTTTATGATATTAGTTTATACTTCCACTAGTTAAGTTATTCTGTAAATTAGAATAACATAAAAATATTCGTAACTAATTGTAAACAGGGAACATAATTTAAAAAAAAAATGATTAATGAATGTCGTATAGTGTTTTGGAAATTAGACCTTTTGGATATACCTTATTAAGACTGCGAATCCAACAGGTTTCCTTTAGCAGACTTTCCATCTCAGAATCAGCTATAACAATAGGTTGAAAGAAGAAGTCTTGCAAAGTATGGGAACTCTTGTTAAAATGTGCGGCAACATGAGATGAAAGTGATTGATCGATATAATTTTTTATGTCTGATCTATGTTGGTTCATACGGTTAGATATTTGTTGACTGGTTTGTCCATTATATTGGATGCCACATCTTTTTGCATGTGATCAAATAAATAACATTTGATGCTGCACAATTAGTATCACAACGCATATTAAAAACTTCTTTCGTATTATTACTATTGAAAGAAGTATTTTCATTAATAAAAGAACAGTGCGAACATCTAGGTCTATTACCTTTGTATATGATGTTTTTCTAGTTTAGAATTAATCGAGAAATCTTTAAGATTTGTAGTCCTTTTATAAGCAAGTGTGGGTTTGCTTTCATGTGGCGATTTAACTCTTGCATTACATGATAATTTTAATAAATCCCAATATTTATTGATAATCTTACCAATATTAGGCAAACTTGGATTATATTAAATAACAAAAAGAATTATATCTTCATTTCTATGTTTGATTTTACATTGTAGAGATTCAAGTTGTGTAAGAGAAGATACTTTTTGGAAAGCAGTATTAATGATGTCAGTAGGGTAATCTCTATTTAAAAAATGCTGACCTAACTCTGTCAAAGATAATTTAAAAATAGTGTTATCCGAAATAATTCTTCTGTATCTTTTTGCTTGACTATATGGTATCCCGTTTTTACATGATTTAGGATGGCATGAAGAATATTCAACATATTGTGGAATATTCGTGTTTTAACATGATCCATGGTAGTGATGTCATTATTTTCATTTTTCACGACCTCTACGTCCAAAAAATGATACTTTTGTTTTAGACACATTGAATGCAGATTTTATTGTTGGATGTAATTTGTTTAAACAGTCTATAAAATAATAAAGGTCTTCTAACGAATAACTCCAAATCACAAAGATATCGTCCAAAAATCTTAACCAAACATCTGGTTTTAAGAGGCATTTATTTAGAAAGTCATTTCTAATTTCCCCATAAATATAGATGCATAATAAGGTGCGATAGGACTAACCACTGCTGTTCCCAACTTTTGGAAATATTTTGAATTACCAAATTGCAAAAAGTTATTTTCGAATATAAATTTTATCAAATCACAAACATGTTCTTTTCATAGTTTACATGTATATTCATTTTCTTCAAGATAATATTTACAAGCTTCGATACCATCATTGTGTGGTATATTCGTGTAGAGTGAAACCACATCAAGTGTAACTAGGAATGAATTTTCAGTTAGTTTCGGTAAAGATTTCAATTTGGTAATGAAATCAAAAGTATCTTTCACATATGAAGATAATGATTTCATCCGTGGTTGTAAAATATAATCAGTATATTGCGATATATTATTTGTAATTGAGTTACAGGTAGCAATAATGGGTCTACCTGGATATTCTAAAGGTAGTGGCTTATCAACCGTTTTATGTATTTTGGGTAAAATATAAAACTCAGGTGTGCTTGCTTTATTTGAGAAGATATCTAGTTCGACATATATTGAGCAATTTAATACGTTACATCCAAGAGGTCTAAATTCCAAAACACTATTCGACAATCATTAATCAAATGTATTAAAATTATGTCCCCTGTTTACAATTAGTTAAGAATATTTTTATTTTATTCTCATTTACAGAATAACTTAACTAGTGAAAGTATGAACTAATATCACAAAAATAAGTTTAATAATTCTTTAAAAATTAAAGGGCATTTTAAAATTAATTTTGAAATATTATGATTAATTACTTATAAAATAATTATTTATTTTATGATTATAAGAATTATGCACACCATAATTTTTATTATATAATTTGAGTTCTGATGAAATATTGAACATTCGTCAATAATATATCAAGATATAATATATTATTATTATAGCAGACCCAAAGATGGGGGGGGGGGGGATTAGACCTCCCTAATCTAAGTCTGAAACAAAAAGCGATGATTTTAAATAGGTTTAAAACTTTAAATGAAAAACCATTATACCCATGGCAAGCTATAAACATATATTTATATGGATACTTATGTAAATTCAATGAAAATATATATAAAAATAACTCACTTGTTAAACTCCTAGAACCTCCGGGTTATTTTAAAAGAGTTAAAGAATTATTATACATCAGTAGAAACAAAGAAGAATTATGGGAAAAAGGGAAAGACATATATAAGATACTAATGGAACCTCTTTTAAATGAGAAACACGAAATAGAACTAAAATACCCAACTTATTACTGGGAAATGATCTGGAAAAATTGGGCAGGCATAAAAGTGCCAGCCACCCAAAGTAGACTGTTCTACTACATTCAAGATAGATGGCTAACGGGAGAGGTAGCCTTTGATAGGCATTTAACGAATAAAATACCTAAATGTAGACTATGTAAAGGACATATAGATTCAAAGAAACATTTAATTCTGGAATGTATAAATAACAAACTCGTAAGAGAAAATATTAAATCAAAGATATTTACAAAATATGGAACTAATATAAATTCTCATCTTTTATACACCAATGAAATTTATGATAAAGAAATATATGGTGAAATAATAAACTTTATAAATATGATAATGAAAACAATAAGAGAATATAATTAAGATTTGTTACAATATATACCTGTAAGGTCTTACATATAGCACACTTTCTGTCCTACATCTATCTATCTTCTCTTGACATACACTAAAATAAAAACAGGGTTACAAAGCTAGGGAGGCCGGTATCGACTTAGATCACAACCGGTCTCCTGAAGCACAAGGAACCCATAAAATTAAAAAAAAACTAAGAAAATTTGATCCTTTTGAAAGCCAGCCCATACAATAATATAAATGCAGACAAAACAAATAACACAAACATATAGCATACACAGGGCAACATAGATCTTTGGCAAAGATCACTAGAAATTAAATGAGCAGTGACTCCCAGACCGGGGATAAAGCTCCTATATACACTAGAGTAGGAACGGTGTTTTAACCCTAATACAAAAATATCTTAAAAAGAAATTCTTAAAATAATACAAATTGCACACACAACCTAAAGAAAACAAAAATATATATAAAAACAATTATGTTTCGGACTAGGGGGTCCCTCAGATGATGATGACTCTGAGAGGGACCACACCAATAAATTATTATTATTATTATTATTGATGTTTTTTAATGTGCATTATACATAACAAAAATATTAATAAAACTGTTTGTCTCTATTTATTCATAAATTATATATATATATGTATATATACATATATATATATAACAACGCCCTTTCCCCTGCCAACCCGCCTGCCGCCGCCTGCCTACTACTACTATACTATACTGCCTTAACGCCTTATACCGCCGCCCTATACTCTTGATGTATCGGAGGACGATACAAACGAAGAGATGCAATTTATTTTCGCTGGCTTAACATTAATTCGATAACTAACTATAGTTCAGAACTTTGTATTAATTTTGGAGGTCTTTACTAGGATGTAATTATCCTATTTGCAAAATGTGCAGACTTTGATCCCAACACAAAGTGCATGTAAATAGTTTATCTGCTTGATCTTTAAACTATCGCTGAAATGAACACAGTATGCTTCATTGTTACGTTTCCAGCTAAATCACGTGATGTCACAGTCAATACTAAAACTGCAGTCAGGCTGGTAGTTTTACCCATTGGCACAATATCTCTTACAAGATATAAAATGGTGTCATATATTGTGAAAAAATATATAAAATAGCGTATATAAAATGGTGTGTGAAAAATAATAATAAATAAAAAAAATATTATAGCAGGCTAGCAGGAAGTTAGAAACACATAATTAAACATAATACTTGCACAGACAGGCATACGAACGGACAAACAGGTCATTACAAGCTCACAAAAACTGTAAAAAGCCACTAGCATTTTTTTTTATTTTTTTGGTTTATAAACGGTCGCAGAAAGTACACAACACAAATTTGCAGATTTTCTGTCGAATATCTTCCCTTTGTCCATGGAACAGTATTTACTCTCTTGATTAGCTTCCCTTTTAAATCGTCCACCATTATATTTATGTTGTTTCGGTCGACGTGTTACTTCAGAATAAGAAAAAACAAAAACAACAACAACAACAACAACAACAACAACAACAACAACAAAATCGGCGTTTTGTAGCGTGTTCCCGTTCTCCTGAAAGTAAAAATAGAACCAAATTTAAATTTTTAGAAATATCCCACACACTTAGCAGCCCATATTAACACATTTCCACCAATTAAAGTCCAATTACTTTAGGCGGACTCTACTTACTCTATCTATCTATCTATCTATCTATCTATCTATCTATCTATCATTATTATTGTTATTATTAAAATAGTGAATATATGTATTTTTATGTGCATATAAAAAGAATTTGAAAAATCCGTAGCTATTAAGACCCAGATTAAATACAAATATCTGTTAATTCTTTAAATAAAACGTATCAATAACAGGATATTTCCAGTCAAGTAAAGTTTAGAAACGCCTTTGTATGTCTTTGTGGTCTTTTCTTTCTAAACCACTTACTATAAAAATAATTACTAGGAAGATTCTGCATCAGAAAAAAAAAAAAAAGATGAATGCAAAGACAAAACAACATTTTTTAATTCTTATATAGTTAGTTTAATAATTTTTTTATGAACGGTAAATATTTTTTTTTCCAGTATTGTCAATTTTACACGTATCTTCACAGTCTTGGCCATGTCTGTGTGCGGCACTGGAGGACACACGGTACTAACTGTATGGAAAAATGGGAACCAGCAAGCATAAAATACAGTATATATGGGTTTGGGTGGCCAGGATTGGTTAATAATGTATGTTATGTTTTAGTAAAAGGAATCTTTTGAGAGCTTATCCTAGTTGTAAGTGAAAAAAAAAAAAAAAAAAAAAAAAAATTTGAGACATTGTTTTATTGATGGAATTTCAGTCCTTTAACAGTCTCGAGTTTGGAACACTCATTACTAAAATTAGCACCTGACTCTTTGGTGCGGAATTGAAAGCACATGTTTCAAACACATGCAGGTCCAGAAAATGCCGGGACTCATATCCTTTCCTCTACACAGAAGCTGACTTCCAGGTTTCATCTATACTGATAAATATAGGCTTGATCATGAGCACTCAGAAATTTTAAGTTATTGAATTTTTAATATCATGGTGTTTGCATAGGTTTACTATGGGAACTGAATTAGTAACCCGAGTCCTGGAATATTCAGTTGGAAACGTTAACCACGAGTTACCTTTCCCTATACAAGACTGGTAGTCAAACAGTAAACAATGTTATATTTTAAAAAGATAAGATGTTATGAACCAGTCGAACAATAGCGACCAAGTTGTTAACAATTGCAAAACTGTTTTAATACCAAATAAAAATTGAAGTTTTGCGATTTAGACAAGTTGTCATTATAAATAGAAAAACTTTGAGTGCAAACTGTTGGGTTTTGTCATAATTGCCGCATGCGATAAGAAAATTAAATACAACGTTAAAGTAGCCGACATGGAACTTCTGCTTATCTGCGAACCTATGTATTTTTCATCACCAGTTTCTTGTTTCTACCACTTTAACTGTGTGTAACAGGACACGGAGAGGTTCGTACAGTATCTTGGCCCAAATCAACTTTTCATCACAATGCAAAATATAGTACTGATCAAGATGACCTCAAAAAAACTCAGTTGACTCTTTAATGTTAATTTACCCTAGCATACCCTCCCGTTGTTTGTACCTCAACCCCCCCCCCAGCGATTTTAAAAACGAAAAATATCAAAGATAAAAGAAATGCACAAGACTTAGTCATTTCATTCATTAATGTATCATTTCTAACCTGATTGTCGCCAAGGGACCCGTAACAGTGTCAAATTAATGCCATTTCAATGGAAACTGCAGCTCCTATTGTAAACAAGCAAACAGACTTCTCATTGTCCATTTTATGCTTCTAGAATAGTCTGTTTCAGTAAAAGCTGTGTCATCTGTATCCAGCATTCGCAATGTCTAATTTTAATTTTTCTTAAATAAATTGAACAAATAAATTAGAGGAACTGTTTTATACATTTGTTCAGAAATGAAAATCCAAACTTTACGGAATTGATGAGATTTTCAAAGATGGTGAACCATATCACATCTGCTACTTGAAAACATAGACGGGCACAAGCAAATATGGCAGCTGTGTTGCTAAAGAAACTCCCTTTTGATTCAGAATGCCAATAAGGTGACAGTGTTGTGGAAAAATCAAGTTAAGGTATTGTAACTAGCAATTTTTATATCCTTGATGCCTTCTCTTTTTAAAATTGGTAGGGGGACACAAATAAATGGGATGGTGTGAGAATACTAGATTGGTGTAGACTTTCACTGCAAACGATAGTGTCACTAAGGCTTCTATGTAAGTGTAATATGCCCATGCAAATAAGATATTTTGCACATCAGTTAAAAAGTTTATTGTACATAGGACTTCATAAATGACCTTTAGATGATGTCACATTGTTATCATATCAATGCAGAAAATAAGCAATGAAGACCCGTGAAAGATACGGTTTATAATTTCAGTAAAGGGCAAACTTTGACATATCTTTCATCGAAATACCAGATTAGTATGATTTAAACTTATATTTGCCTATTAGAAAATTAGAAAATAGTATCAGTTTTGCAAAACTTGAGCAAATATCTTCACCATCTACAATATGTCTTTCTGTATTTCTCCCTTCCAGACCTTGTTCTGAATGACTGGTCACATGACCATTTTATATGATCGTGAGACACTTAACAAGCTCATATGAAATTGCTGGATATTTCTGATTGCATTTGTGCATACCATGGGAATTCTGTTCTGAAAGATTTGTTTGGTTTTCTTTTTAAAATATTTTCTTGTATCAGCAACAATGTATGACTTGCACATTTTTCACAAAACCACAGTGGCTTAGTGGTTAACGAGCTGGACTAGAAGGGTAGGAGTTTGTATCCTATCCAAATCAAGCTAGGTTGGTGGTATGCATCAGGGAAAGACACTTACTTCAGCACAATATAGTCATTCTTGTTTTGATGTATTAAATATATATATATATATATATATATATATATATATATATATATATATATAGATATGTATATATATATTGTATCTTGCAGCTGAGAGACAAAACAATGCAGCTGAGATTGAGTTCTACAGAGCCCAAGTCTCAGAGGTAAGATTTTTTACTTACGTTATCAAAAATATTCATACTTATCTATCTATCTATCTATCTATCTATCTATCTATCTATCTATCTATCTATCTATCTCTATCTATCTATCTATCTATCTATCTATCTATTCAAAATTGACAGACATAATCTAGTGCTGCTGTTTGCCAAAATATGGATTATAGTTCACTTGTTTAAAATCCACTCCACATTCTTACTTGAAATGACATCTTGGAATTATTTCAGACTGATTTAAGAGTTTGTGTAGTCTTGTCCTCAATATTGAATAATGTCTTCTTAGAGTTGGGCACAATGAAATCTTTTTACAGTGGTATCCTGTGGTATTTTTGAAATACTGTGATTGTACCATGGTATAATGCAACTGTATTGGAGACCAAGAATGTGATTTTCTCAGCCATGTAACATAGAATATAGCTGTCTTACTAACCCTACATTTTTTTTTTCTCAGTCTGGTTGTCTCAGTCAGGTCATCTCAGTCATGGTGTCCATGCACTAGGAACTACTTTTAAAAGAAGAAACCCTTGTTGTCGTCTGCTGTGCCTCACAGAGTTGTTATAAAATCAGACAAGAACAGATATATAACAAAAATAAATTCACTTTAAGTAACTTAAGGTATCTCCAGCTTTGACAACACACCATACAAAATATTTTGAGAGAGAGAGAGCGAGAGAGAGGGAGACAAACACAAGCACAGGATGTCAAGTGATTTGGTATTTGCTAGAAACTCTAGTTCATTCCATGCAGCATGGTGAATTTTATTCTATCTGTAACTCAGTGAATTTTCAAGTTATTAAATGTAGTTCAATGTACCTAATTAATTTAAATACTTTGTGTGAAACAAATTAGGTACATCTAGCTACATTTGATGACACTGGCCTGAGAATTGATTATAAACAGTACAAGACCTGATGAACTTTATATAAAGTGAGAGGCAATAATAGTACCTCATGAATTGTGTTTTGAATCTGCTAACTGTATTGCAAAAATGCAGGGCTATTTTAATGTAATTGAAAAAATTTGGGTGAGAAAAATAATCTGTGTCAGTGTTTGTACCAAGACCAGGAAATCACATTTGCATGGTTGCATTATTTGTCTCCCGACTTGGCAAAGCCTGGTGGGGAGACAAATAATGTAACCCCTTGACTGGGATTTCCTTTTCTTGGTGCACACCCCAATATAGATTCTATTATTCATGAACACAGGCCAGGTATTTTTTAAAAACACTTCCAGTAAAATATATCTTGATCTGATCTATAGCAAAATATTAATATATCCATTACATTATTTTAAAAAATTAGCTATCTTGAGGTAAAAAAAAATAAAATGTTTTGAATTGAAAGAAAATCATGGCCTGCCCCAATTAATCAGTCAGTATCTTATAGATGAATTTGCTTTGTGCATGCTAATTGTGTACAAGTTTTCATCTAAAAACTGTAACTAAAGTGGGATAATGAAGCTAACTACACTATTTCTGACAACCCATAAAAGATGCTGTGCTAACATTAGAGAGTTTGTTGATAAAAATAGGAAGTATTGACACTTTGCTAACTATGATAGAAAGGGAAACTTTGAGTGGGATGCCAACACCCAGACATGATTTTTATCAGAGAGGGCCAATAAACATAAAACACACTGACTCAGAAAATGACAAAATATTTAGTGGACTAGCAATGTTAGATAAAATTAAAACAGAAAGCAAGATTTCTCCTAAGAATTTAAAATGATTCTGTGTATGTACTTAACACATTAACATAATCTAATAAATAACTAAAAAAGTTAATTTTTTTCTGTTTTTTTTTAAATCTGAAATTTTTCCAAAAATTGGATTTGGCCACAAAAAAATATCTTTCACAACATCCCATTTGGTCACCATAATGGGACATGTGATATATGTTATGCGTGTGATTCAAGGTTACTAAATTATATTTGTAATAAATGCATTCCAAATTAATTTCTGACAAATACAAATATTTTTAAAAAATGTTATTAATTTTTGAATTGTTTTGCCATTAAAATTGGAAAGATGCTCAAAATATTATTAAATTCATAACAAACTTACTCAGAAATTTTCTATATATACCTTACTGATGAAAACTACTATAGTATTGTTACATTAAAAAGTACCATGGTACATCTCACTGGAAATAATGCAGCAGTAAACCACTGTGCTTGTAATACAGTACATCTCTAATGTCCTGAATCTAACACAGTATTAACAACATTAACTTAAATCTTTAGGAAATTGTAAAATCATTTGTAGCAATCAAATTGTACCACATGTAAATACATTGTGGCTTTGCTTGTATTTTTATAACTTCCTTTGTGTCTAGTTTTCAACAGTTTTTATAATGCTTTATGGTTTATTATGTTTTCTGCTATTATTTTTTCCTTTTTGTAGTGGGACAGTAAAGAAAACTCACCAAAGATGGTAATTCATATTGCCAGTGCAGCCAACTCATACTGTGCTGCAAATCCAATGGCCTGTGGACTTTATATTTGTTGTTCTGTTGTGTAAGTTTTATATTTAATATATTATTATTATTATTATTATTATTATTATTATTATTATTATTATTATATACATAATTTTATTTTTAAAATACTTTTCATAGCATAAGGCACAATATACATGCTAAACACATAGCAAAATGTTAAATGTTGAATCAGTTAGAGTTAGGGTTTGACTTGGATATTGAGCTGATGTATTTCTAGGTGAAGGTCACTGATATGTATTTCTAGGTTAAGGTTACTGATATGTATTTCTAGGTGAAGGTCACTAAAAACTTTAACTGAAGAGCAACAAGACTCTACCAAGTGTTTTCATCATAAAACATGGCAACTACTTTAGAACTTGAATTGGTGGCCTCTGACCAAGAAGACAGTTTTAGTTACTTTCAAGTTGGCTCATTTTGTGTCTATTATCATAATGTTGTATGTACTCGCTTATAATTCAACCCATACTGCAAACAACCAATATTCTTATCTGCCACAGCATAATGCACCTGCAGATCAGGGCCTGTGTTGTTTGTTCTACTGATTACTCCTAACAAACTGCACAGACCCAGATCTGCTGGTGCATTATGCCAGCTGATCTGGGTCTATGCAGTTTGCATTTGGACTCGACTTATAAGCAAGTATATATGGTAATGATTGTATGAAAATATCTGTTAATGACATAGTGGAATGGTTTGTGAATTTACTTTATCATATCAGCTCATGTATAAAGCTGACCTAGTTAACAAGTGAACAGTATAGACTTTGATATGCTAGTGCATTATACTATGGCATTTCAGGATTCTTGGTTCTTCTAGTGCATGATGGGATGGCAAAACAAAGTCCAGTGGTATCAAATAAACATCATAGACTCCAATATACAGAAACATTATGGGAAAGTGGATTAGGGTCCAGTGATTTCAAGTGAAAAGCATGAATTTGAAACTGCTTGTATATTATGGCATGGCAGATCAATGTCCACCTGTATTTGTTAGTATATCTGTCCATACCCGTGATTAAGGTTAGTGTTATAACTTTTTTATTCTGAGCTGAATGTTGAAGACTTTTAGACTGAGCTCAGTGTTCAGGACTTTTAGACTGAGTGCAATGTTATAGATTTTAAGACTGAACTCAATGTTCAAGACTTTTAGACTGAGCTCAGTGTTAAAGATTTTAATACTGAGCTCAGTGTTCAAGAGTTTTAGACTGACCTCCATGTTAAAGACTTATTCTGAGCTCAATGTTAAAGATGTTTAGGCTCACTTCAATGTTAAATACTTTTAGACTGTGTTCAGTGTTTTAATATTTTTAGACTGTTTCCAGTGTTAAAGACTTTTACTTTCTAGCTAAGTAAAAGGCAGGCTCAAGAATGTTTGAGTTACTAATTTTTATTTCAGTTTCAAAGACATCCATGTTGGAACAACGCCAGGATATCCTATGAATGATGAGAAGGACATGCGTCACAAGGTCTATGCTGATCTGCCAGATGGCGCTGTACTCTCCAACTCATCATCACTTCAGTGTGTCATAAGTGGGGACACTCATCAGTAATGTCAACAATGCTATGATAATAATAACAATAATAATAATAATAATAATAAGAAGAAGAAGAAGAAGAAGAAATAATAATAATTTAGTAAAGTTGTTATTTCATGACCTCTTTTCAGTTTCATAATACTAGTACTGTGAACACATTCTTTAGGCATCATGTGACCAGCGGAAAGACATTAATCCCTAGAATCAATTTGCAATATTTTTTAAAATTTTAATTACATACTCATTATTTCACAAATCATTGGTCTGCCATGTGGAAAAATGATTGTAGTGCTAAACTAGAAGTGTTTATAAGATACCTATCTATGGCGCTAAAATAGACACAGGAACCAATGTTCATTGCCTATCTGAATTTGTATGAATAAGTACTCCCAATGAGTATTTAAAAAGTTTTGAATATTAGTGCATTGTACAGTTGTTGTAGTTGTTGTAGGGTTTTAATGTCATTTATCAGCACAAGATAGGCTATACATGGCGGCCAGTATCAGTGGTGGAAGAAGAACCCGGGAAAACCCCAGAAAGAACCACCGACCCACGAGGAGCTACTGGCAAGCTCTCTCACATACCCACATTGGCTGAACCTGAGACTAGAACCACACAGACAGAGATGAGATGGCAATGATCCGTAATGGTGAACACTTTAAACCACTTGGCCACTCAGGGCCTCTGCATTGTACAGCACAGTTCTTTACATTATTACATCATATAAAAATACTATGCACTTCTACACACTTTCTTATTCTGATTATCCAATTATTAGATGTCATGCTATATTCAGTTTTGTGTGTTTTGTTCATACATTAGAAACTGCACATCCAACTGCATAGTAGTTTTTGAATTGTCTGCCCCTCAGCAAATCTTTGTTAATGGGATTTGGCCAAAAATTACTTGGAGCTAAATTAGGGCAGTGTGGAGAACGTGGATAAAAGTTCTGATGCTGTGCTCCTTCAGGAAGTCCATCACAATGGCGGATTTATGAACTGGTGCATTACTATGTAGTAGATGAATATCTCAGGTATGGGTGTGCAGTTCAATAGTATTCCACTACTTTTGGCAACACTTTGGAGGCATAAAAAATGTCTTGTGACACTAGCATTGTCAGGCACAGGTACCTGGATGGTTATGCCTTTTGCCTCAAAAAATAATGTTTGTAAAAATTTCTTGACAGTTCATCTATATTGAGTGATATTCTCCAATCCAAAGTTTATTATTGCCAGTGGAGTTTGATTCCAAAATGTAAATCCATGTTTCATCACCTGTGACAATCTCATTCAAATGTCCCTGGCCACTTTTCTTTTTCTTTTTCATTTGGTGAGTAGTTGTTTGGCAATTTCAACCACAGTCTGGTTTTGATCAGTCATCAGTCATCACAAGTATCTTCATCAATCATGCCCTTCACAACAATCACTTTCTGCTCACCTATCACAGACAATGGTCTTCCAGTATGTGGGTCATCTTCAGTGGATCTGCAACCATCTTCATAACAATGAAACGACCCCAAAATTGTGATGTATGATAAAGAATTAAATCCATAAGCTATATTTAAGTCAGCCTTGATATCATTAGGAGACTACCCCAGGAATGCTCGTATTTTACAGTATGCTTTTTTGCAGAATCAATCTCTTTATCTGACATTTTTGGGTCCCTGCCATTTGCCTAATGTTACACCACATGTGTTTATTAGCAGGTGTCCGGCTTGCTGTACATGCAGCTGAAAATCATTTTATAGAACGACATTTTGTCTGTCAATCATCATTAAATTTATTGACAGGTTCAAAGAAACAAAAACAGTTTTAAAATTTTTTTCACAACTTTTCAGATATCCTTAATATATGTTTAAGTTGGGTATATCGGTAGTTTCTAATTTATAACCTATAAGCTACATCTCCACCCACAGGGGGTTAGATAAGAATTCTGTGGCCACTTTACACGTTGACTTTACACGGGGGTTAGATAAGAATTCTGCGACCACTTTACACTTTGACTTTACACAGGGGTTAGATAAGAATTCTGCGACCACTTTACATGTTGACAGACCATCATCAACCATATTGCAAAGTTTCAAGTCTTTCTCTTGAACTGTGTAGGAGTTCCAAAACAACAAAACACCTGAAATTACTTCATATATTTTTATAGAGATAGAAAAGTACACCCACCCACAAAATAAGTCTTTATCTGGAATGATGTAGGAGCTGCTGTGTGACATTAATAAATTAAAATTAAAATATAAGAATTTAAAATTGAAATTAAAATATAAAATATAAAAATTTATAATTCAATCTTATCATTATATCTTACAACTCAATCCAATTATAAAAAGTGTCAGTTACTGTAGATTTATTTACGTTTTGAAATCTTGGAAGTGGAAACTTATTCATATAAAAATACTGCATTATTTCACACCATATACCTTTATTTTGAATTTTATATCACCCAAACCAGGTTGAACAGAAGCAGGTTGGGGGTCAACACTTGACAGTTACAACTAGAAATCTGTAGCACAAACAGTATTTTCACCACATTTTTCTTAGTTATTACCCCCCCCCCACCTTTAAGTATTTGCACAAGTGTCCCAGTCCTGACCAAGATCTGCAAGCAGGGTATGGATCCAAATTCAAAAGACATTATGCACATTGGCAAACCTCTCCTGAACATCTTCATATGCGTGTTATTGTTATTTCAAATGGTTTCGTGGAGCAATATTTACTCATGCACACAGCCTTACACAACCAGACAAGAAAGATAACATAATTCACTGCTCATGTACAGTCTCACTCAACCAGACCAGAAAGATAATATAGTCCATTACGCATGCACACAGCCTCACACAAGTAGACAAGGAAGATAACAGAATCCATTGCTCATGCACACAGTCTCACTCAACCAGGCAGGCAATATAACATAACAAGACAACATAACCCATTACTTGTGCGCACTGCAAATTTAATTGATGTTGGACCGTAATAATATACTTTCTGATCATATATCTCTGTGATATCACAAATATATGTATATTTTAGGCAGTGTATGAAACATTTAATTCATAGTTATACCAGTTCTCTTTTAACAGTAAGTGTTTTATATTTGAAAGGAAAACTCAAACAAAGATGCTTCCAATTAAACAAGCTATTCCTTCATTTATACATACTTTGTATTATGATCAATGTTAAAGTTCCAAGTACATTATTTTAAAGATGTACATGTGTAGCAATCAGAATGTAATCTTGATTACAAGGTATATTTGACTGTAAAACTGATTACATTACAGTTGTATTCACAAACGATGGTTGCAGTCAGTTATAGTTGATAAGAATGGTCACTGGATACACCATTTCTTTATAATATGAATTTAGCTTATACTACAGTAGAACATTGATTATCCGTCAGGGTGCAAGACTGAGACCATGACAGATATGAGAACAGATGGATAATAGAATATGTACATTAAAAGTATTATACAATAGACTGGGTCATCAAAAAATCATGATACCTACATATGCACATGTACTTGTTATTAATAATTTGACTTACAATGCCCTGACGGTTAACAGAGACTGATGGTTAATCGGGTGCTGGATAATCGAAGTTCTACTGTATGGAATAATCAAATGGTAAATCTGTCTATTTCAGACATCAATGCACAAGCCAGACAGGGTATCTTTGATTTGACTGGATTCAGGATAACTTACATTGGAAGCCAGTTTTATGGCATCCCTCCAGACAATCGGCTAAATGAGATTATCATTCCAATTGCATGCATCATCTACTTCTTGTCATCATTGCCACCATCATGCTACACTTTTGAAAGTAAGTTTTGTTATTATTTTATTCCCCTGCAATAAAAAGCAGTGGGTATATTGGATTCACTTTGTTCACCTGTCCAGTCATGTCTGTTGCTTATGTGACAATTAATTTTTGTGGATGTTTTATTTTTTGTGCAAATAGGCCTGCAAAAATTAAGATTCTTAAAAATCTATCATTATTAAAATCTAATCCCAATGAATAACATCATATGGACAGCAATATGGAATTAAAAGTCACTGACAAATTTATTAGTCATATTCACTGTGCAAAATTTGTCATCATGAAGAATAAATTTACAGTGTCACCATGTGGGATTCATAATTGATGACAGAATAATGTATCGAACTGGTATAGCATGGCTAGCATTATGTAAAAAACTGGTATAGCATGAAAATCATTATTTACCAAGTGTAGCATGAAAATCATAATTTACCAAGTGTAGCATGAAAATTATTATGTGCTGAACTGTGGTATAGCATGAAAATCATTATGTATTGAACTATGGTATAGCATGAAAATCATTATGTGCTGAACTGTGGTATAGCATGAAAATCATTATGTACCGAACTGTGGTATAGTCTGAAAAGCATTATGTACTGAACTGTGGTATAGCATGAAAATAATTATTTACCAAGTATAGCATGAAAATCATGTTCTGAACTGTGGTATAGCATGAAAATCATGTACCAAACTGTGGCATAGCATGAAAATCATTATGTATTGAACTATGGTATAGCATGAAAATCATTATGTACTGAACTGTGGTATAGCATGAGAATCCTTATGTACCGAACTGTGGTATAGCATGAACAGGTTTATGTACCAAACTGTGGTATAGCATGAAAATCATTATTTACCAAGTATAGTATGAAAATCATTATGTTCCAAACTGTGGTATAACATGAAAATCATGTACCAGTCTGTGGTATAGCATGAAAATCATTATTTACCAAGTATTTCATGAAAATCCTTATTTACCAAGTATAGCATGAAAATCAATATTTACCAAGTATAGCATGAAAATCATGTACTGAACAATGGTATAGCAAGAACATCATTATGTACAAACATGTGGTATAACAAAAATGGTATTATATACTGAACTGTGGAACAACATGAAGAGCATTATGTAATAAACTGTTGCATAGAAAGAACAGCATTATATTCAAAACTGTGGCATAACAATAACATCATTATGTCCTTGAATTGTGGTATAGTGAGAACAGGATTTATTTTAATGTGCTGAATTGTACAGAACTATGTACCAACCTCATATTTACTGAACTGTGGAATAGCAGAAAAGGGATGAAATTTGTCAAATAATGATCTTTCAAACAAGGAATAAAGATATCATGCTTTCTTTCATGCCATATTATTCTACACTTGATAGGAAATATTCAAATACAATGGTTTCATTTTGGTCTAGCTTTTAATAGCTTTTGACTACATGTACCAAAAACTATTCACCCTTGTAATAGCTTTTGACTACCTGTACCAAAAACCATTTACCCTTGTAATTGCATTTAATTATCTGTACCTAAAACCATTTACCCTTGTAATTGCATTTAATTACCTGTACCAACCATTTACCCTTGTAATAGCTTTTGATTACCAGTACAAAAAACCATTTACCCTTGTAATTGCATTTAATTATCTGTACCTAAAACCATTTACCCTTGTAATTGCATTTAATTACCTGTACCAACCATTTACCCTTGTAATAGCTTTTGATTACCAGTACAAAAAACCATTTACCCTTGTAATTGCATTTAATTATCTGTACCTAAAACCATTTACCCTTGTAATTGCATTTAATTACCTGTACCAACCATTTACCCTTGTAATAGCTTTTGATTACCAGTACAAAAAACCATTTACCCTTGTAATAGCATTTAATTAACTTTAACAAAAACCTTTAGCCTTTTAATAGAATTTGATAACCTGTACCCAAATCAAATTACCCTTGTAATTGCATCTGATATCCTGTACCAAAAACCACCTACCCTTGTAATTCCATTTTTATAACTTTTACCAAAAACCATATACCACTGTAATTGCACTTGATAACTGTTACCATTATTCAGATATATAACATTGTTGTGCTTCAATAAACTGCATGAAGTACTATGTATACTTGCACATAAATACAACTTAAAAAATATAGACCCTGATCTGCCAACAAATCAGGGTCTGTCTTGCTTGTTCTACTGCTTACTGTTGACAAACTGCATAGACCTAGACATGCCAGCACATTATGCAAAGGCAGATCTGGGTTGGTGGAGTTTGCAGTAGGACTCGACTTATAAGTAAATATATACAGTATGTGGAAGTATTTTCTTTGTGTCATGCATTGACTTCTTTCGCCAATGAACGGCCTTATTCATGATAAAGCTAAATAGCGTTTTCATTGTATTTACTTTGATTGTCATTCTTGTTCAATTGTGAATTTATCAACTATTGTTGTTTTCAAAATGGTATTGCAAATTGTTAAAGAGAGCTCTTTTGGGGATTTCAATAATTTTATACTGTTATTTTTACCCATTGACACAATCTCTCTGCATTCCGTTCACAATCAAAGTTCAAAACTTTCATAATGTACATTTTCAGCAGCCAATAAAAGTGGACAGAAGTTGGTATAATCCGCAGGGGTGACTTCCCTTGAATAATCACAGGCTACCATTGTCTGTGTCAAGTATGCAATCATAATTTTATTTTTGAAACTAAAAAAACATATTCCTTCAATGGAACAGAACCTTTGATAAAACTGAAGACAATATTAAAAACAAATCTCTTGACTGTAGATCAGAGTCTTTGTTGTTTGCATTTGCATTTGAACTCGACTTATAAGCTAATAAATACAGTAATTACAGTAAGAAATCAGCTCTAATGTTGGACTTTGTGTAATCCTGTGTGAAAAAACTTTTTGACAACATCAAGCATGTTTTGACCTTGACCTTTTATGGGGACTGTGACCTTTTGAGGGCGAGCTAAATACATACTCTCCATGTTAATATTGAAAAGAACTGTATGAAATAATTAAAGCTCGTGTTAAATGAACTCAGTCTGTGGAAAAGAACTGAATGAATTATTAAAATTCTTGTTCAAGAAATTCTGTTAGTTAAGTCAGTTTCTTTGATATATTTATAGATGCAGTACCATATGTGATGCCATTTAAAACCAGCTATAGTCTACAGTCAAATGCACATTGTACATAAGCAAATACTGCATTTTTTATATACTTAAATATGAAATATAGAAACTTATTGGCAAAATAATTTTCATATTTTTCAAAATTTGTATATTTTCACATGTGAAAGATATAACCTTATATTTTTACATCTGAAAATGTAAGAGTTTCCATCATGTCTTATGACACTTGGTTGTGTGCACCTACAGAAGTTATACCTGCAGCAACAGAAACGAAGACTTTGTCAGCTAGAACAAATAAATAGAAACTGCATTGCATTTCAGACATGGAAATTAATTTTTACTGAAGAAATTTGACTCTATGTTATTTGCATCTCTATGAAGTTATTTTCCCTTACTTCCTTATCATCAGTGATGGATTGATTGCTGTATCAGACTTGCTTTGTGGTCAGATAGTGTACATAGTGTCACACATGTAATTTATTGTGACAGATTCTACTGCACTTTTATGTCACTGGTATCTGTATGATTAGCATATCAAACTGAGAAAACTTTAAAAAAAAGTGGGGAGGAGGTTGTGCTGAAGAGTATATTTTTCTGTGTTTCATATCTGCAGCAAGTCTGGCATAAATAAAAAGTAAAGTTTCTTTTCCAGAGTAAATACCTGATATATTTCATCTTGTGGTACCAAGAACAATATATTTTAACTTATTAAAATACCACATTTTTTGTACAAAATGACGAAATATATCTGTTATTAACGTAAGAAAAATATCCTCTGTATATCTGGTAGTCCTCTTAAAGTGAACAACAAAATATAATTTTCATTTTTATGCCTCGATTTTTCTTCTTGGTTGGGGGGGTCTTAATAGCACTTAAAACACATTCTTGGCTGAGGAAATGAAAGCTAAGTGCTTTTCCCAAGGATACAGAGTCAGCTGACCTAATCTAGCCTATATGGGTATCCAACCTATGACTCATGGATTACAAGCTCATAGCTCTTCCAACTAAGCAAATATGGCTCCCCATTGTGCTTATATGAATATATTAAGTGCAAGAAAATAAATTCCTAAGTTTTGCTGCTCCATTATAAAGACTGCGGTCTGCTACTGCATTCTAAAGACATGGCAATTGTATGTTCCATTCTAAAAGTATAGCCACTTTAAATCAAAATTGACATGTATAGTTTGGGCTATGAAGGTCACTGTGAGTAACATTATGGTATGGAATATTATTGATGTCATGGGTGAAGTAAATTTACAAATAAATTACCATCCTCTGCACTGGTAGCATTGTCAGTTGAGGAAAAGAAAGAAGCTCGGTTTTACAGGAGTGCTAAAAAGCAAAACTTTGGTAAATGTTAAACTTTCAACACATTCTACATTTAATTAAAATGGTTTGTCACAAGCAAACAAGCAATTCCATTTAATTAATTTCTTCCTTTTTAATTTTCATTTCAGCAAGAGACATGAAAAAGATATCTGGAGACAAAAAGCCATTTTGAAAAGCAGGGAGAAGCATGCCAAGAAAGTTGAAATTGGATCCATCCCATCTAGTGATGTGAAATTGGATCCATCCCATCTAGTGATGTGAATGTTGCAACGACCTTCAACAAAGAAAAGTGAGTAACATGGGGAGGGAACTGTTAAAAATCAACATCATAGGCTGATACCCTGGCCAAGTGTACTAATGTCAGAAGTCCCGATAAGCACTAATTACTTCATTCTCTCCATTGGCTCTTATTACTGTGATATCATTAGCTGTTTTTGCCTTCTAGCAGGATGAAATCTATGACCTGACATGGTGATCATAGCATGCTATCTTTTGTTTTGGTGTTTTCTAGAGTAGACATGGACAGAAAAAATGGTTGATCAGTTAGCATGTAAACACAAATGAATATATTAAATATTGGCATGTTAAGATACATGATCATAGTAAAGAATGGCATTGACATAATTTTTGGAAATTCTTTTTCCATTTCACATGACAACGGCAATGATATCTCCCGCTATGAGACATACTCAAACTAGCATGCGATGTACAATAAACGTAATTGTGTCCTTTCCAGCTTTTATTCACAAGAATCTGAATACTCCTTTTTATTCTTCTGTGTTGATTATTAACACCTTTTTAGAAGCCTATTTTCCCTTTCGTCTTAAACATGCATCGCTTTCTGGACGTCATTTTTAAAAAATTCTATAAGCAACAGTTTGATCATGCAGATGCTTTGTATGAATAAATAGGTGCAGTTTAAAGCATCTGGGGTGCTGTCATAAAGTTAGTCTGGTTCCCTGACTAATTTTACTAACTCTAATATGAAACCCGGATCCATATCAAGCGTAGGTGAACCAATTATCCGGAATTTTCGGCAACAATCATTTTCCCATAGTTTTTGCTTGTATGCCGCGATTCCATATTTTAAGGGTAATTTTCATAAGACTTACGGCAAAATCGTAAGAGTTGGCAGGTCTGGCATGTAAACACCCATGAACATATTAAGGATTGGCATGTAAACACCCATGAACATATTAAGGATTGGCATGTAAACACCCATGAACATGTTAAGAATTGGCATATTAACACATGAACATATTAAGGATTGGCATGTTAACACACATGAACATATTAAGGATTGGCATGTAAATACACATGAACATATTAAGGATAGGAACATGTTAAGAATTGGCATATTAACACATGAACATATTAAGGATTGGCATGTTAACACACATGAACATATTAAGGATTGGCATGTAAACACACATGAACATATTAAGGATAGGCATATTACCACATGAACATATTAAGGATTGGCATGTTAACACACATGAACATATTAAGGATTGGCATGTAAACACCCATGAACATGTTAAGAATTGGCATATTAACACATGAACATATTAAGGATTGGCATGTTAACACACATGAACATATTAAGGATTGGCATGTAAACACACATGAACATATTAAGGATAGGCATATTACCACATGAACATATTAAGGATTGGCATGTTAACACACATGAACATATTAAGGATTGGCATGTAAACACCCATGAACATATTAAGGATTGGCATATTAACACATGAACATATTAAGGATAGGCATATTAACACATGAATATATTAAGGATTATATTGTGCTGAGGGAACTGAGTGAAAATTATATATAAAGGAACATTTTCTCTTCCTGTGATAATACTGGATTTATTCCATAATATTATTAAAACTATACATATATCTTTACCATGTGTTAAAATATCACACATTTTGCACCACTTGCTGAATTATATCTGGTATTAATGCAGGAAAAGGATTCTCAAATCTTGGATATTAGAATATCCATGATAGTACACTTTTTATGGATACTTTGATATTAGAATATCCATGATAGTACAGTTTTATGGATACTTATATATTCGAATATCCATGATAGTACACTTTTTTACAGATACTTTGATATTAGAATATCCATGGTAGTGCACATTTTATGGATACTGAGATATTGTAATATCCATGATAGTACACTTTTTTAAGGATATTTTGATATTAGAATATCCATGATAGTGCACTGGTTTATTGATACTTAGATATCAGAATATCCATAATAGTGCACTGTTTTATGAATACTAAGATATCAGAATATCCATGACAGTGCACTTTTTTATGGATACTTAGATATTAGAATATCCATGATAGTACACTTTTTATGGATACTTTGATATTAGAATATCCATGATAGTGCACTGTTTTATGGATACTCAGATATCTGAATATCTATGACAGTGCACTGTTTTATGGAAAATTACACCATTTTACGCATACTAAAATATCCATGATAATGCGCTGTTTTATGTACATCCAGATTTTCCATGATCCACAATAGTGCACTGTTTTATGCAGATATTAATTAGCACATTCACAATTCCCTTTCAACCTGTACAAACTGTGAAAATTTAGTGCTGGATAGTTAGCACACTGAATCTCACACAACTACCTCATAAGTTGGGTCCAACTGCAAACAACATAGACCCTGTACTGATGTCACATAATGCAAGAACAGGTCAGGGTCTGTGTTGTTTGTCTTACTTATCATCACAAATAAATTAAATAGAGTCAGACATGATGGTGCATTATGTCACATCAGATCTGGGTCTGTGCTGTTCGCAACTGGATCCATCTTATAAGTAAGTATATATGGTATAACTAAAACAGGACAGTGTAAAGGTACCTTCTAAAAAAGATATTTGAAATGGCCATTCAACATTGAGGTTTGAACTTGTGACAAACTGGCTGTGAGTCAAGTGCTCTACTGGCTGACCTCCTTTCCAGGCCTCTTACTATCATCTGAAGTAGCATACTTCAGTTCAGTTGACTTAATTAATGCTACAGTGTAACAAGAATGATGTTGTCATTAGGGAAGACTACTATAATGTTACAGTACATAAAATGATAAAACTTGTAAAGAGGCTGCTGACGATGACACAGCTTTCCTTAAATGTAGATGTACAATAAATGCAAAATAAATGGTACAGTAGATCAAGGAAGTCATTCCATTTAATACCATGCAGCTTTTTCACATTGACAGTTTACCAGCCTTGTTATAATACCATGCTTTTTTACATTGACAGTTTACCAGTCTTGTTATAATACCATGCTTTTTTTACATTGACAGTTTACCAGCCTTGTTATAATACCATGCTTTTTTACATTGACAGTTTACCAGCCTTGTTATAATACCATGCATTTTCACATTGTCAGTTTACCAGCCTTGTTATAATACCATGCTTTTTCACATTGACAGTTTACCAGCCTTGTTATAATACTGTGCTTTTTTACATTGACAGTTTACCAGCCTTGTTATAATACCATGCTTTTTCACATTGACAGTTTACCAGTCTTGTTATAATACCATGCTTTTTTTACATTGACAGTTTACCAGCCTTGTTATAATACCATGCTTTTTCACACTGACGGTTTACCAATCTTGTTATAATACCATGCTTTTTTTACATTGACAGTTTACCAGCCTTGTTATAATACCATGCTTTTTTTACATTGGCAGTTTACCAGCCTTGTTATAATACTGTGCTTTTTCCACTCATGTCGCTAATGCTTTATCATTTCAATATCACACAGATCTAAACCCAAACGGTATGTATATACATAAATTTATTCATTTTTGTCTACTGTTTATTTCTAGTATGGTAAATTAATGATTCTGTTCAATTTTCTATTAATTGTGTAGGAATGTAACTACCTCCTACACTAAGCCAGTTTTTTTTTTGCTATGACTTCTCTCTCAAGAGTGCCATCAGCAACTGTAATTTGAAGTGCTCAAGGTTCAGTTGAGTAATCAAGTACTAGATTTAGTTTCAGTGCATAATGTAACAGTTTGATAAAGGTCTTTCCTGTTGTAGCAACTTGTGATCTTAAAAGATCAGCGTTGGCCCTCGTCTATAAGCTTATTAAGCAAAGGCATTTCTTTCCATGTATTTCATTAAACCCTTTGGGCAAGCAAATGAAACTCAGTCCCAAAACTCTTACAATCACTAACTTTAATATGTGTAAAGCTAAAACCACAACTTAAAGATTTTTCATGACTTGAAGGGCTGGGGGTGGGGCCCTCTGCAAAAACTGCCAATTTTTTTTTAGGTAACTATGTACACCATATATGTTTATTTTGTTGATGTCATTGCACATTTAGTATCACGGCTAATTTTCATGTTTTTAGCTTGAGATTCCTTAATGGCCCTGGCCTGGTGATAAAAATATACTCCTGAGTTGGAGATTAAGGTGTCACTCTCGTCCAGTCAAAAGCAATATTACAATAGTAAGGCTGTTTTTGATTGGCTGGCACAGACTGAAACCACAAAAAGGGACTGAGTTGGACTTCCTTCATACAGACTTTGAAATGGTTAATTTGCTTGTGAAATGAAAATGGAATGCAGCATGAATGCAAATGAAATACAGGATAAATGAAAAGGGTATACAGAATGAATGCAAATGGTATACATAATGAATGCAAATGGAATACATAATGATCGAAAAATGGAATACATAATGAATGCAAATGGAATACAGAATGAATGCAATGGAAAAATGAATACAGAATCAATGCAAATAGAATATATAATGCAGATGGAATACAGAATGAATGAACAATGGAATACTTAATGAATGTAAATGGAATACAAAATGAATGCAAATGGAATACAGAATGAATGCAAATGGAATACAGAATGAATGCAAATGGTACACACAATGAATGCAAATGGAATACATAATGAATGTAATTTATATACAGAATGAATGCAAATGGAATACAGAATGAATGCAATGCAAATGGAATACAGAATTAATGCAATAAAAATGGAATACAGACTGAATGTAAATGGTACACAGAATGAATGCAAATGGTATAGAGAATGAAATTGAATGCAAATGGAATATAGAATGGATGCAACTGGAATACAGAATGAACACAAATGGAATACAGAACAAATGCAAATGGAATACAGAATGAATGCAAATGGAGTATAGAATGAATGCAATTGGTATAGACCATTCTTAATGAGATCCTCATGAATATTAATGTATCGCGAAAACGAGGCTAAGCTAGGCAGATAGCGACTATATTGCATATAATATATTATGTAGATTCCTTTTGCAAGAGAATATATTATACTGATCGCGGCTGTAATGGAGGTAATGTATTTTATAGAGATTGTTTCCTTTTTTCGTAAGAATATTTAATATTATAGAATTACCACTGCATATATTATAATGACGAAAACTTACTTGATATGTCCATTCTCTTAAACGTAAGTTGATTTACATCTTATCTTGAGTGTCCTTTTTCTCTACAGCACACAAATACATGTTAACAATAGAGAAAAGAAACTATTTAGAGCATGAATTTTGTTTCTGATTAGGTATGGTTTAAATGT